>CM033114.1:14847342-14907355 GCA_019321725.1 Paulownia fortunei
AAAGAAGAAAGGAAAGGGTTCCTCTAAACCCAACAAGCTGAAGGCTAAAGGCGGTGTAAAGAAGGTTTCTTCTCAAGCTAATGATAAGTGTCATTACTGCGGTAAACCAGGGCACTAGAAGAGGAATTACAAGGAGTATTTTGCACGCTTGAAGAGTTCATGTATATATTTTGTTGAAGTTAACTTGTCTGTTAACAATACTTCTTAGGTATTAGATACCGATTATGGCTCACATATCTGCAATGATTTGCAGATGATGACAAAAAGTAGGAAGCTGGATGGAGGAGAGACAGTCCTTATGACAGGGAATGGAGTAAGAGTTGCTGCATCATCTATAAGGACCGTTAATTTAACTTTAGAGAATGATTATGTAATAGTTTTAAACAATTATCTTTTTATTCTGATATTATCAAGAACATTATCTCTATTTTAATTTTGGATAGAAAAGGTTTTAGATTTACCATTGAGAATGAAAATTATTCTATTTTCAAACATTTTGATTTTATTTATTCGGGTTCTTTGATGAATTGTTTATATACTGTTACTCCCCATAACCCTATTTTCACAATTCAATAAAATAAAAGAAAATTAGATAACCATAGTTCTATGAGCCTATGGCACGCAAGATTAGGACATATTCCTGAGTAAAAGATTAACAAATTGGCATAATTGCTTAATTTAAAGAACGAGCAAGAACTGCCAACATGTGAATCCTATCTCAAAGGCAAGATGATCAAATCTCCATTTGTTGGACAAGTGGAGTGAGCCAAGCATCTATTGGATTTAATCCACATAGATGTGTGTGGATTAGTATCTGCAGGAACTATAACTACTTCTTAACCTTTATCGATGACTTCTCTAGGTATGGTTATGTGTACCTTTTAAGGTACAAGTTTGAAGTATTTGAAAAGTTCAAAGAATTCAGAACCGAAGTAGAGAAACAAACTAGATTAAGTATAAAAACTCTTCGATCTGATCGAGGAGTTGAATAGTTAAGTATAGAGTTTTTGGATTATCTAAAAGAGAATAAGATTCTCTCACAGTGGACTCTTCCTACTACTCCACAACTCAATAAAGTTGCGGAATGCAGGAATCGAACCTTGTGGATATGGTTCGACCTATGTTGAGCTTCACTTCATTGCCTCTTTTATTCTGGGGCTATGCCTTGGAAACGGCAGCGTACTTATTAAATAGGGTGCCACCTAAAGTTGTGCCCAAAATACAATACGAGATATTATGTGGAAAGACACCTTCCTACAAATACCTGAGGATATGGGGGTGTGCAGCTTATGTGAAGCAGCAAGTGGGAGATATATTGGATATGAGATCTAGCTTATACAAGTTCGTGGGGTATCCAAAGGAGTCTATTGAATACTATTTCTATGACACCTTGTAACAAAGGGTATTTGTTATGAGGAATGCTACCTTTCTTGAAGAAGAATTTATTTCAGAGGGAAGTGTCAGGATTGTAGAACTTGAAGAGGTTTAAGAACCACAGAACACCCCAACTGATGCAGTAAATGGTATACTAGTTAATGTTGGACCCTTTGAGACACAACCTCTTCGTAGATCCGAAAGGCTCTCAAGGATACCTGATAGGTATGGCCTTTTGTTTGAGAACAAAGAAGAGGAACTCCCCTTGGATAATGATCCAAGAAGCTATGGAGAGGCAACGTCTGACATCAACTCAGAGAAGTGGCAAGAAGCTATGCAAGCCGAGATAGACTCCATGTACTTCAACAAGGTATAGACCTTGGTGGACCCATCATAAGAAATTATTCCCATTAGTTGTAAATGGGTCTACAAGCAGAAATGTGGAGTAGATGGAGAGGTAGTGATCTATAAGGCACAACTCGTAGCAAAAGGTTATACTCAAAAGCAAATAATAGATTATGAGGAAACTTTTTCTCCAATAGTGATGTTCAAATCCATTTAGATACTGCTGGCCATATCTGCATATTATGACTATGATATATGATAAATAAATGTCAAGACTGCTTTTCTTAATAGAAACATTAAGAAAAAGATCTATATGAAGCAGCCAGAAGGCTTCATATCAAGTGGAAGCGAACAAAAGGTTTGCAAGCTCAAGAGAACCATTTATAGACTCAAACAAGCTTTGAGGAGTTGGAACATCTAGTTTGATCAAACAATCAAAATATTTGATTTTTATAAGAACCCAGATGAACCATATGTTTAAAGGAAGGTTAGTGGAAGTGTAATTACATTTGTTGTGCTCTACGTTGATGACATCCTACTCATTGGGAATAATATAAGGATGTTGCAATCAACGAGGACTTAGTTATCTAATCAATTTTCTATGAAGGACTTGGGAGATACATCTATTATCCCAGGGATAAAGATCTACAGAGATAGATCAAGAAGAATGATTGGACTATCCCAGTCCATGTAAATAGGCAAAGTGCTAAAAAGATAGCAAGGAGGAATCTAAGAGAGGATTCCTTCCTATGAGTCATGGGGTTTCACTCTCTAAGGTTATATCTCTCAAGACACCTGAAGAGAGAAAAATGATGGCTCGCATACTTATGCTTCTGCTATAGGGAGCATAATGTATGCAATGTTATGTACAAGGCCTGATATAGCACATGCACTGAGTGTCACGAGTAGATATCAGTCTAATCCAGGAAAAGAATACTAGAAAGCCATTAAGATGATCCTCAAGTACTTGATAAGGACTAAGGATACCTTTCTATTATACGACAATGGAGAACTAAAACTGGAGGTATATACAGACTCTAGTTTTCAGTCCGATATAGACGACTCAAAGTCCATGTCTAGATATATATTCATTTTGAATAGTTGTGCGGTCAGTTGGAAGAGTTCTAAGCAAGAGACAACTACAACCGAAGCTGAATATATTGTTACATCACATGCAGCAAAAGAAGTTGTTTGGATAAGAAACTTCATCCAAGGGTTGGGTGTAGTTCCATCCGTTATTGATCCAGTTATGATTTACAATGATAACAATGGAGCCATTGCGTAAGCAAAGGAGCCAAGAACACATCAAAGATCCAAACACATAATGAGATGATATCAGTTGATCAAAGAGATCATTGGTAGAGGTGATGTCATTGTGGATCGAGTTGCCTTAGCAGAAAATGTAACATACCTACTTACTAAGCCCTTAGCACAGAAGACATTCGACGAACATATCAAGAAGATGGGCTTTAGATACATGAGCAATTGGAGCTAGGGCAAGTAGGAGATTGTTATAATAGGTTTCCTAACGCCCCAATTGGATTGGGAGTATTATACTCTTTTTCTTTTATAATGATAATTTTATTGGGAATCATATTAATAAAAAAATATTTTCTTTATCTTATGTCATGCATTTTTTATTTTTGCATATTAGATAAAGTCCTTAGACCAAATTTAACTTTGGGCATGGTCGTGTATATAATGGCGATTATGGAACTTGCCTCTGAAACTTTGGTCTTAAATAAGTTTCAAGTCGAGAGCTTTTTAAGATAGGACATCAAATAGCTCAATAAGACTCACACATATAATGCATGCTTGTGAGATGAGGATGTCCCATTTTATTGGCATTAACATAGAGACACAAGTGCATGTCTGTGGGTACTTGTTAGGGAACAAGTACATCGAATAAGGCCCGCAATAAATTCTTAGCTCGAGGCTTAGCCTGTCGAAATAAGAATTTCTATGTTGCGATAGTACACGGCTAGTCCTAGAACTTGAGGTATGATGATAGTTTTGTGTTCATCCTACAGTACTTTGATATATTTTCTGATTGTTTTTCAATCACCAAGGGGGTATGTTGGGTGTTGCATTGGTGTGCATGAAGGTTTGTCAATGGCCAAAATAGAATTTGACACTTGTCTTTTTAAATAAGGGAATCTTCTATATTTTCATAGTTCATGATTCAAAGTCCTTGGCAAATGCAGAATGAATTGTGATTCATCAAGAATCATTGGAACTTAAAATGGGATTATAGTCATTGAATCATTTAGGGTTTGACTAATAATCTATGACCTAGATTCAATCAGGAGATTAGCTATCGAAAGGACCATATCTGTATGGTACTCGTAACTGAAATAGGTTTATTCGCTATTTCACCTAAGACTAGTTTGCCATGATTACTTGCTATGTGTTTTCATGGATGGTAAGGTTCTTAGAAATAAGAAATTAATTCCAAACAGATTAATTAATTGGAATAATTATTATTCATAAGTTCCAAAATATTGCAAGCCCAATACTAGCTTAGTAGTGAACCTAAAAGGGTCACACATCTTTATGAAAAGTCACATTTCTAATTTTAGAATTTATCCAATGGTTGGAAATTAATTAATTAACAGTTCTATTTAATTGAATGGTCCAATTAAATTATTTAATTAATAATTAAATTATTTAATTGGACCCAATTTGATTAGGAAGCCCAATTAGAGTAAATTAAATTAATCACTTAGATTGATTAAATTGGGATTAAATGAATTGGATTGATTTGTGAATTTTTTAGTCCAAGCTCAAAAATTAATGTAGCTCAAAAATTAATGTGGATCACTTAAAAAGCCCACTAAAATATGAAGATAATAAAATAAATAAATATAATTTATTTAAATAACATATTTATAGTTAAATAAATAAAGAGACTGATTTTATGGGATAAAATCGGCCACTATAATTTATTTTATATATAAATATAATTTAAGTATATATATTTGATATATATCTATCTTGATATTATTTGAAGAGTTCAAATTAATATAAAGAATGTATGTAGAAAATTTTGATGATTAATGTAGTCTCAAATAAATCCACATACATAGGAGAGAGAAAAAATTGAAGAGTTGTTGGAAGATTTGGAATCCTTCCAAGATAAAACTTTGAAGTAGTTCAAAAATGACAAACTCTTCAAGGGTTGGAGAAGGATTAAATTTTCAGCCCCTATATATTGTGAGGACAAGAATAATTCAGCAAAAAATAAATAAAATTTGTTATGTTTAAGTCTTCTATTTTTATCTCCAAGAAAAGAAAGAAAAGAAAGAAAAAGAAAAGTGTTTTTCTTGTAATCTTCATTTTCTTGTTCTTTAAAAGAAAATTAGTTTCTTGTTATTCTTTTCATATTATAGTTTCAAGAACTTAAAGAATCAAGATTTATTGTTATTGAAAATTTACTCTGGTTGTAGAGTAGTAAACAATTAAAAGAATACTGGTAAATCCTTTTGATTGGAGTTACTCTTCTGTATTGTGGACTTAATAGAGGGGAGACATTTATATTCCTACGAGTTTTGAAAGTCCAAGATAAGTAATTGATTGCTTCATTCCCTACAAAAATCAGAGTGCACAAAAGGTATAATCCAAATTTAATATTTGTTTATATATTCACTTGAATAAGCGCGATCGTTAAAATCGATTCCGAATTGAGGGATTAAATTTATGTTTGATAAAAAAATTAATTTTTTATTGTGTATGCCCCTGCGATTATAGCAAACCCAACAACCAATTTGAGTATTAAGAGGCTGACAATACAAACAAATATTTTTGAGATTAAACCAGTGATCTTTTAAATGATACAAACTTTGGTGCAATATGGTGGTTTGCCTATGATGACCCCAATGCCTACATAGCAAACTTCTTGGAAATTGTGATACCTTTATAATGGAGTGACCGATGATGCTATTAGGCTAAGCTTGTTCCCATTTTCTTTGAGGGACAAAGCCATGAGTTGGCTTAATTCATTGCCCATCGGATCAATCATGACATGGGAGTCCATGACACAAGCATTCATTGCAAAATCTTTCCCACCTTCCAAAATAGAAAAAATGAGAAACGACATCACCACACTTTTATAATTTGAGTTGGAGTCTTTATATGAAGGCTGGGAGAGATTCAAGGATTTACTGAGGAGGTGCCCACACCATGGCTTGCCTACATAGCTTCAAGTGCTAACATTCTATAAAAGCCCATCGCTTGTGAATCAAGCAATGATAGATGCAGCGGTAGGAGGCACAATCAGGAGGAAAACACTAGAGGAGGCATACCAGTTGTTAGAGAAAATGGCATCAAACATTTACCAATGGAAAATGGAAAGAAGTTTAGGAAAGAAGGCAGTAGGAGTGCACACATTGACACATACTCCGCCATTTCAGCTCAAATCAAAGCATTGAACAAGATTGATAACATGAGTGCTTCGACAATGAAGGTGTAAACCACCACATGTGAGTTGTGTGGAGGTGAACATTATATCACCGAGTGTCAAGTGGGGAACCCATTTTCATCCTCATTCGAGCAAGCCAATTAACTTAGGAATTTTAATAGGCAAACAAACAATCCTTATTCCTAAACATACAATCCCAGATGGAGGAATCATCTAAATTTTTCATGGGGAGGTCAAGGTAGTGAAGACACCTCTCAAGTCAATCAAAATATGGCTAGGCCTCCTCCACTCGATTACCCACCCTAAGAGAAGAAAATTAAATTTGGAAGAGTTTATGGCTAAGTTTATTGCTAATACCAAAGTGAGATTCCAAAGTAATGAGATAACCTTATGGAATTTAGAAACTCAAGTAGGTTAAATTACAAGTATGGTCTCAGGGTGTGCTCAAAAGACATTGCCTAGTGACACAGAGAAAAATCCTAAAAAGCATGTTAAGGCCATCACCTTAAGAAGTGGAAAAGAGGTAGACTAGAAGGTGAAGAAAGTAGAATCTCAAGAGGAAGAGTCAAATCTCAATGACAAGAAAGAGGAGAATCAACATAAGGAGGAAGATGATCATGCATCGATATCAAAGCATAGCACCCATCCAAACCAATCATCCTTAATGAAGCGATAAGTGTCCCTTCCTCTTTACCTATGGCATTGAAAAAGCAAAAGTTAGATGTGTAATTCTCTAAATTTCTTAAAGTCTTTAAAAAGTTATACATTAACATACCATTTGCTGATCTTACTTCAAATGCTGAGTTATGCTAAATTCTTGAAAATATATTGTCAAACAAAAGAAAATTAGAGGAATATGAGATGGTGAACTTAACTGAGGAGTGCTCGACAATTATGCAAAACAAGCTTTCTCCTAATATTAAGGGCCCCAAAAGTTTTTTTATCCCTTGCATTATTGGTCTAATTTTGTTTTCCAAAATTTTACATGATTTGGGTGCTAGTGTTAATCTCATGTCTATGATTATTGTTAGGAAACTTGGACTTGGAGAGCCAAAACCCACAATGGTATTTTTGTAACTTGTCGACCGGTCCATCAAGTGTCCTAGAGGTATCATTGAAGATGTACTTGTCAAGGTAGACAAATGCATATTTTTGATTGATTTTCTTATCTTGGACATGGAAAATGTGGACATGCCTCTTATTCTAGGTAGACCCTTCCTAGCTATGGGTAAGATACTAATTGATGTTCAATTAGGGAGGTTAATACCTAGAGTAGGAGATGATCAAGTTATTTTTAATGTGTTCAAAGCTATGAAACATCTAGATGATGAGCATATATGTTATAAAATTGATGCATTTGACTCTTTAGATATTGAATTCTTGCATGAGAAAAGGTTCAAAGATGAGTTGGAGGCATGTTTAGTCCTTGCTAAGAAAGAGGATGAGGATAATAAAGGGATACGGGCTGTTGTGGTGAGTTAGAAGGTCAACCCTCCTTACAAAAAGAGCATTCAACCATAATTTGAAGTGTTAGAGAGGCCTCTCTTTACATAACAGAAGCTATCTATTGAGAAGCCTCTTATCCTTGAACTTAAACCCATTTTCCCTTATTTGAAGTATGCTTATCTTGATGATTTAAATTCCTTGTCAGTAATCATTTATTCTTTCTTGACAGGTGAGACGGAGGAAAAGCTCTTAACAATTCCTAGGGAGCATAATAGAGCTCTTGGATAGAAGATAGCCGATATTTAGGGAACCAATCCCTAAATTTACATGCACAAAATTTTAATTGATGCGAGCTATAAGCCCATGGTGTAGCCATAGAGGAGATTAATTCCAATGATGCAAGAGGTAGTAAAGGTCGAAGCCATCAAGCTTCTTGATGCAAGTATTATCTATCCCATCCCCGATACTACGTGGGTAAGTTCCATATAATGTGTGCCTAAAAAGAGAGATATGACCATTGTTCATAATGATCGAAATGAATTGATACCAATTAGGATGGTCACGGGGTGGAGAGTATGTATGGATTGTAGGAGATTGAATGATGCTTCTAGAAAATGCTATTTTCCCCTTTCCTTTGTTGATCAAATGTTGGAGAGGCTTGCGGTTATGAATTTTATTTCTCTCTTGATGGATATTTGGGCCACATCCAAATTGCCAAAGCTCCCAAGGATCAAGAGAAAACTACTTTCACTTGTCCTTATGGTACATTTATATTTATGAGAATGCCATTTGGTTTACGTAATACACCCGCCACATCTCAAAGATATAATATGGCTAATTTTCATGATATGGTTGAAAAGTTTTATGATTTTTTAGTTTTAGGTCTTCATTTGATGCTTGCTTGTCTAATCTTAACTTGGTACTAGACAGATTTGAGGAGACCAATCGCATCTTGAATTAGGAGAAATGTCATTTTATGGTCATAGAAGGTATTGTCCTTGGTCACAAGATTTCAAATTGGGGAATTGAGGTGGATAGGGCTAAAGTAGATGATTGATTGAGAAACTACCTCCTCCTACATCGGTGAAATGAGTAAGAAGTTTCTTGGGTCATATTGGTTTCTAGAGCGAGTTTATAAAGAACTTTTCACAAATTGCTAAACCCCTCTCAAGTCTTTTTGTCAAGGATGCACATTTTAACTTCGATGATGATTGTTTGCAAGCATTCCAAACTTTGAAGGAAAAGTTAATCACTGCACCTATCATGGTGGTACTCGATTGGAACCATTTAAGCTTATGTGTGATACAAGTAATGTAGCCATTGGTGCAGTTCTTGGTCAAAGGAAAAATAATATATTCTAAACCATTTACTACGGTAGTCATACTTTGAATGAAACACAACAAAATTACGCCATAACTGAAAAAGAACTTCTAGCGGTAGTATTTGCATTTTCATTCATACCTTATTTTAGCCAAAGTGGTGATGTACAAGGATCACTATACACTTATATACCTTCTTGCTAAGAAAGTTGTAAAACCAAGGTTAATTAGAGACAAGAAGGGTGTGGAAAATATTGTTGTGGATTACTTAATGTTGAACCAATTAATGGAAATTTTCTATATGGATAATTATATGCTATTTCACCACCCCTTTGTCTGCACAATTTGTTAATTATATTGTGTCTGGTATCTTACCCCATGATCTTTCACTTCATCAAAAGAAAAAGTTTTTATCCGATGTTAAACATTATGTGCGAGAAGATCTAGTTTTTTCCAAAGTTTGTGCAGATGATGTTGTGCAATGATATGTGCCCGAAGAGGAGATGTTACCTATATTGTACCATTACCATGACCGGAAGGAAGGTGGTCATTTTGGTCCTTCAAAAATAGCCACTAAGGTATTCCAATCCAATTTCTATTGCCCTATGTTATATAAGAATTCTTATGATTATGTTGTTTGTTGTAAAAAGTGTCAACGAAGGTGTCAATAGACCCGAAACATCTCTAGGAGAAATGAAATGCCTTTAAATAATATTCTTGAATGAAAACTTTTTGATGTGTGGGGACTTAATTGCATGGGTCCTTTTCCTAGTTCTTTCTCTAATAGATTTATACTTGTTGTTTTGGATTACGTGTCTAAATAGGTTGAATTGGAAGCATTTCGCACTAATGATGTGAGGATAGTGGTCTAATTTATAAAAAAACATATTTTCGCTTGATTTGGCACATCTAAGGCAATTATTAGTTATGGTAGCTCTCACTTTTGTAACAAGCATTTTGAGAAACTTTTGAGTAAATATGGAGTCACCCATAAATTTTTTTACCTCGTATCATCCCTAGATAAGCGGACAAGTAGAAGTGTCTAATAGAAAAATCAAACAAAATTTGAAACAAACAGTGAGCTTGACTATGAAAGATTGGGCATTAAGACTTGATGATACTTATGGGCTTATAGGACAACATGCAAAACACCTATTGGGATGTCATCATATAGGTTAGTCTTTGGTAAAGCATGTCATCTTCCTGTTAAAGTTAAGCATCATGCATACTGGGCTATTAAATTTCTTAACTTTGATATGCAAGTTGCACGGTAAATAGGGTGTTTCAATTGAATGCATGGAGGAGTTCCAGGGTCAAGTATATGAGAATGCTAAACTCTACAAGGAAAGGACTAAACATTGGCAAGACAAACACATTATGAAGAAGGAATTTGTTGAAGGGATTCCAGTTCTCTTATACAATTCATGACTGAAACTCTTTCTGGGCAAATTGAAGCCACGGTGGTTATGCCCTTTCACTATCACAAAAGTCTTCCCTTCAAAAGTTGTTGAGGTTTACACTCCGAAGACGGGCGCTTTCAAAGTGAATGGACAAAGGTTGAAGCCGTATTTGGGGGGTGGCGTTGATGGTAGCATGTCCACTATTGTTCTTGCCCACTTTCCATAAGATATTCCAAGTCAAACTAAAGATTATATATTAGAACTACTCATTCCTTTAGTACTTTTAGTATTTTGGTTTTTGTTATTTTTCTTTATTTCTTGATATCTTGTGCATAGCCTATGTGCTTTTATGTCACTTTTTCTTATGTAGATGAACAATCTCCTTGGTGATATATATCGATCCCTTATGGACTCCAAGGGCATCATCTACTAGAAAAGGGAGTTTTCTATTTCCCCCCTTCTTATGTGCTTTAATGCTTTAAGCATTGAAGACATTGTTAATTTTAAAGTTGGGGGTAGTCGAAATTATATTTTGTGTGTGAATTTTTTGTAAAAAAATAAGCCATTTTTTCAATTTTTGTTGAAGCTTTATGTGTGAATTACATATCTTGTGTGATAAAAGTATAAGAGCAAGCACGATTTGTTGACAAACTTAGTGAGTTCATGTTTTGTAATTAAATAAATAACTTGATTATCGATTGCCTATGATGATATCTAGTTGATGTTGGATCTTGCTTCTAATGGGTGTTTTTAGTCACTATGTGGTATTCTAAAACTTATTTGATTACTCTTTGAGATGAAATCCTAGATAACTTGCAAACTTAAAAATAATTTAGGCTATCTTTGACTCGTTTGGGCCTTTCAAGTCTACCTTGATCATGTTAATATCACTAGTCACCCCTTTGGGCCTCTTTCAAAGAATGGCATGTGCAATGTATATGAAAGACCACAATTCAACTTCGTTTCTTATAGCTCACTACACCTACCCTTTACTTTCTAAAAAACTAATGATTGTCCCTAAGAGAGCTTAAGGTGTGATATTTTGTGCACAATTTTATAAAGGGGTCATATAGAGATATGTTGAGGCATGGATGAATGCATTTAAGGGTATGAGCAAGGAAAATGTGTAAGAAAACACAACTCATGTGGATGAAAATAAACAAGATTGGGGGTTATGAAAGTAAAAGAACAAGAAATGAAGCCTTGGGGTTCATGAAAAAAAAAGAATGCAAAAAGGAAAAAGAAAAAGAAAAAGAAAAAGTGTTGAAATAGAAAAGAAAAGAAAAGTATGAATTCCAAAGAAAAGAGAAAAAGAATTAGGGAAGAATCAAAGAAAGGAGGAGAGTGTGATTCTATATGCAAGACTTTAAATTCTTTTACTTTGTTAATTCCTACCCTTCTTTGTTAGATAATAACTAGACCTTACTTTATAAACTTATTGAAGTCCTTTTGATCTAAGTTGGCTAGTGTTTACATTAGTGGAGAAGTTGTATGAAAAAACAAGCTTATGGAACACCTAGAACCTCTTTGCTTAGATCATGAGAGTAATTGGTTTTGAAATTTATACCAAAATTGCATACATGACATTTGAACTTGACAATTCACACACACACACACATGTTTTGAATTCATGACAAGATTGATGAAACATAAGTTTTGTAATGCCATTTGGCTAGCTTTTTTACTAACCTTGGGATTCATGTACGATAAAAATTTATGAGGCACTTGAATTGGTTGATAAAAATTAGTAATTCATGATCAAAGTATGAGCCTATGATTATTTGATTTTGAGTTTTGCTTGAGGACGAGCAAAAGGTAAGTTTGACGATAGTTGATAGGCTCATAAATTGTTACATTTTCGCCACCTCTATGAGCATAATTGCACATATTATTGCCTTACAATTGATATAATTGTGCCTTAATTTATATATATTTATGTGTAGGGACTAAGAATGAAGAATATAGTGAAAAGATAGTGAAAATGGCTAAAATTGGAGAAAAATGATCTCTCACTGTGACACCCATTAGGTAGTGCCATAGTGCGAGGGTTAAAAATCTGGCATTGACTTGCATTTTTTAGAGTGTTGCGACAACCCCCCCTCCCCCCAATTTGGCGTCACAACACCAGAAGGACAAGATCTAATGTTGCGACACTCCATTGGGTCTCGCCGCGGTGCAAAGGTAAAAAAATCAGATAGAGATTACCTATTTGTATAACATCACAACACCCCCCTTTTGAAGGACAGGGTGTCTCATGCCACGACACGAATGGTCCAAAATTAAAAAATAATATTTATGGATTTTGAGGGACAAGTGGCAGTCTAAGACAAGGCATGAAATCTTTCTTGCTATACACTACTACACCCTCACACACTATATGATACTCTATTAGATACATTATCTATATACAATTACATCACAACTAATATCTCACACATATTTTCTTTGCACCCAAAACATACATTTTTCCATATTTCATCACATACTACACCAAGAACACAGACATTGATTACCAAGGAGTTTGGGATTTGAAGGCAGGAAGATGAGGAGCTTCATTGGACATTGAAGATTTTAAAGACGAAGTGAAGAATCACTTAGTGGTTATAATCTTCTACTTTAATTTATTCTTTCAATTTGCTTAGTTTTGAGAAATTTGAAAGAATTATGATGTTGGGAAACACTTGGTCTTTATTTAATTTTAATATAAACTAAACCATTTTTGTCAAGGCTTGGAAATCCATCATAATGGAGTTATGACTTGATGCTTATATTATGATTCGAATGTTATTTTTATTGTGATGAGCATATGCTATGTTTTTAATTCTTCTTGAGACCTGGCCAATTTCAAGTTGATTTTAATTGTTGTAAATAAGATCGAGGTGTGATTGTAGCAATAGATCAACTAGTATATACTACAGACCCACCTTTATAAAGATATAGGTATAGGTATGTACAACAGTCATAGGTGTGAAAATCAAAAGCTAGTGGAATTCACAAAGTTCAAGGCACTCTTAGTAGGATGACCCATAGCTAGAGATGGCGTCGGTGGCCTATTAGGGATAGATTTGATCCGACTCAAGAGAGAGCACCAATTACATTAGGAAGATCCACCATCACACAACCTATATCATTCCTACTCACAATTGAGTTAGGTTCATAACCACATAGGATGGCTAACCAATGCTTTGACTCTCCTTAGTATTGAATTCAATCCGTCAATTGCTTTTGTTAAATTTGGTAGTTATTACATCTTTATTCAATTATCACTATAATCATTAGGTTAAATATATCATAAGCAATCTATTTGGTAATTACACACACTCCCTACGGATACTCTATTTGCTTGTTACCACATATTTTTGGATCACCAAATAGATGTAAATGTGGAAGAAGCTGTACAAGAGGTGGACTCATTACTAAAAAACACAAGGTATGATGTCACTTATATTGTTTTACCATTATCTAAAAGAGAGGCTTTTACCTTCTGTGGTGCAGGCACCTATCTTGGAGCTTAAACTACTTTTGGACCATCTCCAATATGTGTAATTGAGTGAGAAGAAAAACTTCTAGTCATCATTGCTAAGGGTCTCACCCAAACTTGAATCCTACTTGATGATGGATCCAAACCAACGAGGGAGGTTCAGAGGCGATTAAATCTGCTTTGATGCAAGTTGTGAAAAAAGAGATATTGAAGCTCCTTGATGTTGGGATTGTAACACCCCTTAACCTAACTGCAGAGCCTAAACAAGCTGATACAGTTAAGTCCAGAAATTTTAATTTTTCATCAATATTAGAGTTATGATTTTAATAAAAATTCTCATTTTTAGCTATGAGATAAAGAACTTGAATCATTTTAAACAAACTATATACATATATCAAAACTGAGTACATCTGTTTACAAAATCATAACAGAGCAGCTTATTTAAAAACAAAATAGAATTTTCAAAATAAATTACAAAATAGTTCGAAGCATGGCATATGAACAAATCTCTGTCCGGCCGCTCTAGAGACACAGTCAACCCCTAAACCTATACATTTTCACCTACATCACATGAATCTAATGAGCTAAAGGCTCAGTAAGATGAAACTGATGTAATAACAAATAACATATATGCACATCTCATAAATTACTAAATGCATTATTCTATTTAATAACTTTCATTCATAAATCATTCTTTAGGGCTCTTGAAGTGTGGTACCTAACTAATAGTGATAGACCGTAGTTTTCGGAACCTGTTCATAATGATTGGTCAATAAGAGAACTAATACTGGATTTTCATACTTGGTCTATCAACCTCAGGTATTAGCCGTATTCTATCTCATTTATTGTGGCTTTCCTATACCGGTTTTTCAACCTCAACTATTTGCCACTATTTGTTGGGTCCGCCGGTCCCTCTCACATTCCTTGTCTACCCGACCATCAATCAAGTACCATACTTCCTTTTCAAAAACCTCATTATATTCTTAATAGTGTCATGCTCCATAAACCATAAATGCATCAAACATTACATCATTTGACAAACAATAACAATCACATTAAAACATGAATAAACATTATATGGTTCTTGTGATACAACAAATAAAAGCTTCAACTTACCTCAAGTTCACTTTGTGGCAAGTGAAAAGACCAATCTCTTTGGAAAATAGGATGTGTTAAAGGCCTAACATAATCAAATTATGTACCATTCTTTTTATAAATCATTTAGTCTATTCTAGTTAAAGTTTATATACACTTTTCAATCTTTTGTAAATAATTCCATATCAATTACATAACCTTAAAATAATGCAAACTCCATATTTTACTACTAATTCAAGACATTAAATATTGGGGCAGCTATTAAAACACTAATAATTCAAACATAATTATTAGGGCAGCTCCTAAAACATGCACACAATCCAAATTAAAATGACGTAAATTCGGTTCTAACTTAAATTGATTGTACCCTTCAATTAAGCAAACTAATTCTATTGTTTTCAATGATTCAAAGGAACTTCCAAACACAAGATAAGCATTACAAGATTAATAAAAATAAGTAAATTAAGCATATTTCACAAGACTATCAATTTTGCTAAAAACTAGCTTAACTAGCTTGGTTTTGGCTTCAAGTGTAACTTAAGTTTTTAATCATACAAAAACATACTAAAACATGTAACCATCCAAGATACTACAAATTCATCATAAGAAACATTAAAAAAGAATATACCTTGATTAAGTTGGAATTAAGTTTCAAAATCAACGGTTTTCAAGCTTAAAAAGAGTGGATCTTATTTTAGTTTGTGTTCTATGGATTTCTATGGATTGAATCAATTTTTGTGAGTATGAGAGTGTAGAAATTTGGGAGAAACTTAGGAGAATAAGGGCTGGTTGTTTTTGAGGTGCTTCCATAAGAAATATGGATGAAAATGATTTCTTTGACCTTTCAAAGAGAGGTAAGCGGAGGGTGATGATTAGTTGCATCATGCTTGGTGTCTTCTCATGCCAAAAGCCATGTTTATGGGCTAAGGAGATGACAAAAATTGATACTTTGATGTTATAATCAAGTGCAATGCAGTTTAAAATAATTTCATGGAACCTAATCAACCAACCAATCAAATTGCACCATTTTGCATACTTTTAGTTCTTAGCCAAATGCAACATATTTAAAGCAAATATTTAGGCAAATAATCACTTTAGAATGTAACAAGTATGGAGCAATACTAATAATTCATTTCATGGTCATTCAACATATCAATCTTCCTTAATCAAAAAGGCACTTAAGGAATATGTTAAATCAAGAGACAAAAGTTTGATCTCATATTTCATATACTAATGCATGTTAAAGCATAACTAGAGCATATAATAATAATTACTTAAGTTCGTGCAATCATGCTATTTGTATGTCATAATTCAATAATACACATTGATTAGATGCATATTCATGCAAGATGCTTATTATTGGCTATGTAGGAGAGAATTAGGCATTATAATTCTTCCTTCCTTATAAAAATTTCGTCCTCGAAATTTGACGTACCAAATAATTATGGATACTTGCTCTGCATTTCTTCTTCTCTTTCCCACATGGCCTCTTCTATAAAATGATTCCTCCACAATACTTTAACAAGTCGAATATTTTTCATTCTCAACTCTTTTTTCTTCTGATCCAAAATTAAGCTAAATCAGGAGTCAATTCCAACGGTTCATAACTCAACACATGAGAAGGGTTTGAAATGTACTTTCTCAACATAGACACATGGAAAACATTGTGAACACTAGATAATAATGGAGGTAAGGCCACTCTATAAGCTTTATCACCAACTCTTTCAAGAATCTCGAATAGGCTGACATATTTGGGCTGAGTTTTCCTTTCTTTCATAACACCTTTCATGGGAGATACTTTTAAGAACACATGATCCCCAATGGAAACTTTAGATCTTTTCTCCGTTTATCTACATAACTTTTCTGTCTACTTTGCGCAATCTTCATTCTCTCTTGTATCTTCTCCACTACCTTAGCGGTATGTTGAACTATTTCTAGACCAAGTAGGGTCTTCATCCCAATGAACTAAAGATCTACATTTCCTTCCATACAATGCTTCATAAGGTGCCATTCTAATTGTTGATTGGTAGAAATTATTATAAGTAAACTACACTAATGCAAGTTTTGTTCCCATAGCATTGTGTAAACTCTTCCAAAATCTAGATGTAAACTTAGGATCTCTGTCAGACACTATTGAAACTGGCACCCCATGTAACCTGACTATCTCTTTAATAATTGTTGAGCATACTGGTCCATATTGTATGTGGATTTCACTCAAAGAAAATGGACTGATTTACTTAATCTATCAATAATCACCCATATGGAATTATACCCCTTTCGTGTTCTAGGTAATCCAAGCACAAAGTCCATTGTAATGTGCTCTCATTTCCACTCTGGAATCACAAAGGCTTCAACAACCTTGATGGTCTTTGATGTTCAATCTTAACTTATTGACAAGTTAGACATTCAGCCACAAATTTTGTTATATCTCTCTTCATTTTAGGCCACCAATAATGTTGTTGTAAATCCTTATGCATTTTTGTGCTACCTCGGTATACTGAGTAAGGAGTAGTATGAGCTTTTTCTAAAATATCTCTTTTCATGGCCTTGTCAAAAGGCACACACAGTCTCCCTTTTTATCGAATAATCCTATCATCAGTAATAGAGAAGTCTGGCCTCTTTCCAATTTTAATCATTCTTTTTAATCTACACAAATGCATGTCGACCTTTTAACCTTCTCTGATTCTATCTTGAAATGCAGGTCTCAACACTAAGGCTGATAACGAATACTTTTTCTCTTTAGGTACAATTTCAAGCTCTAATCTCTGCAAATCCAGTAATATTGACTTTTGTATAACAAAAAAGAAGACGTGGATTTTTTGCTCAATGCATCTACAACCACATTCGCTTTACCAGGATGATAGCTGATCACATAACCATAATCCTTTACAAGTTCTAACCATCTTCTTTGTCCCATATTCAGCTCTTTTGGGTAAAGAAGTATTTCAAACTCTTATGATCTGTGTATATCTCATACTTCTCATCGTACAAATAATGTCTCCAAATTTTCAAGGCAAAAACCACATCAGCAAGTTCCAAATCATGGGTTAGATAATTCTTTTCATATTCTTTCAATTGCCTTGAAGCATAGGCAATAACCTTCCCATTTTGCATCAAAACAACACCCAAACCATTTTTTGAAGCATCGCTATACACCATGAATCCACCAATTCCAGTTGAAATGGTAAGAACAGGAGCTGTAGTCAATTTATATTTCAGTTCTTGAAAACTTCTTTCACAAGCATCGGTCCACAAGAACTTCACATTCTTTCTTATCAACATTGTCATTGGAGTTGCTATCTTTGAAAATCCCTGAACAAATCATCGATAGTACCTTGCTAATCCCAAGAAACTCCTTACTTCTGATACATTTATTGGTGTTGGCCACTTAATGATAGCTTCTACCTTGCCCGGATCAACAGAATACCATTCTTAGATACTACATGACCTAGGAATACCATTTGTTCAAGCCAAAACTCACACTTCTTGAATTTAGAATACAACTGTTTTTCCTTAAGAACTTGCAGCACAATTTTCAAATGTTCTTTGTGCTCTTCTTTATCCCATGAATAAATTAGGATATCATCAATAAACACAATCACAAATTTATCAAGATATTACTTGAACACCCTATTCATTAGATCCATAAAAGTTGTAGGGGCATTGGTTAAACCGAAAGGCATCACTAAAAATTCATAATGTCCATACCTTGTTCAAAATGCAGTCCTTGGTATGTCTTCTTCCTTAATCTTCAATTGATGATACCCAGAGCGCAAATCAATCTTAGAAAATACAGATGCTCCTTGTAATTGATCAAACAAATCATCTATTCTTGGGAGTGGATACTTATTCTTGACTGTCAGTTTATTCAACTCTCTATAATCAATGCACAACCGCAATGTACCATCCTTTTTCGCGAACAACACAAGTGCTCCCCAAGGAGAATAACTAGGGTGAATAAAACCCTTATCAAGCAATTCTTACAATTGAACTTTTAACTCTTTCAATTCTGTTGGTGTCATTCGGTATGGTTATTTAGAAATAGGAGTAGTTCCTGGCATAACATCAATCACAAATTCAATCTCTTGATTCGGTGGTAGTCTTGGTAAATCATCTGGAAATACCTCAAGAAATTCTTAAACCACATCTATATCTTCTAGCTTCTATTGTGCTTCAACTGAGGTGTCCAGAATACTTGCCAAATATCCAACAAAACCTTTATTCAACATCTTTTGAGCTTTCAAAGCAGATATAATTGGTAAGGACCGTGAGAATAAGGTACCACTAAACACAAACTATTCTTCTCCAAGTGGCTAAAAAATCACAATCTTTTTGTTACAATCAATTGTTGCATGATATTTGGTAAGTCAATCCATACCCAGAATAACCTCAAAATTTGGCATCGATAAAATAATGAGATCTGCAAAGAGAGTTCTATCACTAATCTGAATAGAACAAGTGTAATACCCAAGCCTCACACTACTCACTTGGCCAATATGATTCATGCACTACATGCTACTTATATGCTAATTTGCATTAACATCTACATCACATCTTTTATAGCATTCTTAATCATTACTTGATATTACTGGTTGAGATCCTACAACCTAATTAAGTGATTCTATATTTTGATAAGATAAAGAATAGATTGATCAATATAATGGATATTCATAGGTTGTATGTTATAATTTTAGAAGTGTTAAAGGTCACTAGTAAGCTTATATGAGTCGATTGATTTGATCGAGGTGTTTTAAATATATACATCTATAGATTAACATACTTGGGATATCGGACATGATATAATATAATTTAAGTGTCATAATACAAGGTTCATATGTGCATGTGATTTTATAAAATAAAAACTAGACGATCATTTAAGAATCGAATGTCGATCGATTTGGAGATCGAATGAACGGCTAAGAAATTAGGGCATAATGTATTATCCGATCATATGGAGATTAAATTAGGTTGTACATAGATAAATAAGTAATGAGAAACACTAGATTAGGGCTGTATAAGGTGTGAAAATTATCAGATTTGAACCACAACTTGCCACCTCAAGCTTCCACCTCAACCTTTCTTCATTTCTACCCATGAGCCACGACCAAAAAATATTTTCTAAGCTATTTCACTTCCAAAACCTTCATATTGAATGTTAGAAATTGCTCTCAAGTAATTCCAAGTAAAGAAAAAAAAAGTGAAGGAAGCAAAGGGAAGTAAGGAAGAGCAAGTTGAATCAAAAATCTGTGCATAGGTGAGCTTTAATTCATGTTTTGATTTAAGTTCTTGAATTGTTTGAGGTTTATGATTTTTAAAGCTTCTATTATTAACTTCTGGAGGATCACAGGGGGTGGACCTCTGGTGATCCCAGGAGATGGCCCTTGGATTGAGTCAATTTATTTATGGCCATGTGATTATTGAGGTTATTCAGAGCTCTATCCGGTGCATAGTAGGTGGGCCAAGGGCCAATAAATGAAGTGATTTTTATAAAAACTCCTTGATTTATGAGTACTCAATTTGATACATTTATAGCATCATATCTTAGAGTTGAGTTGCATGAGATTTTACTTCATACTCTTGTCATGCATGATTTTTACTTATTGAGTGTTAACTCATGTAGTTCATGCATTGTAGGTGATCATGGTGAGACTTGAGACCTCTGGTTTACTGGCTGGCAGTGGAGCTCCTACAGGCTTTCAAAGATCAATGTACTTGGATGACGACCTGTTGGGCTATTTTGTGGGCTGTGTTTTTAATTTTACAGTTATTGTATTATATTAGTGACTTTATCCTGTATATCACTTTCAAAACTCCTTTGTGATAGTGAGTTTGGGTTTGTGATGGTTTTGATAGACTTGGTTAATGTTTAATAACTACATATGTATATACCGTATGACATGATATGAAAGCACTTTACTTTTATCAATGTTTTGTTGAACTGAGTAGAAAAAAAAATTATACACATGCATACATGCACAAATTGTGTTGTACAGGTTGTTTATATATATTTTATACATATTATTGGGAGGTTATGACAAAGAGTGGTATCAGAGCCTAAGTCTTGATTCTGTAGACTGTCCATGTACATGATCTTAGAACTTGTGGAGCACAGCCATGTCAGTAGGTTTTATTTTATGTTATATTGCATTATATATTTCATGAATTATGTTGGCCATTTGTTATAACAAAATGGTATTGCAGTCATCGTTAGAATAAGGGTGAAAGTAGTAGTGGAGCCAGAATCCCAGGAGAGCAGACACCTATTCTAAATAATGATCGTGATTTTATCATCAATCGACTTACAGAGCTTGTTGAACGACAATCAGAGCAAATTCAACAACTTATCCAGTAGAGGGATATCGGTGGACAACCAAGGGCTAAAATGGTTCAACCACAACCCGAGTAGAACAAGGGAGATAGTTGGGGAAAGATTCAGAAAACTAAACCCACCGGTGTTTGAGGATGCACTAGATCCTACAACTGCTAAGGATTGGCTGAGAACTCTTGAAAATATGTTTCACTACAGTAGAGTTTTAGAAGAAGAGAAAGTGATGTGTGCATCCTTTATGCTTCGAGGCAGTGCTGGACATTGGTGGGATACAATGAGAAGCATTGAAGACATCACTGTTATGACTTGGGATAGATTCAAAGATTTATTTTGAAATAAATACTTCACAGCTCCAGTTCGTGCAATGAAGATGAATGAATTTATACAGCTATGATAAGGAACTATGACAGTGGGAGAATACATTCGCAAGTTTGAACAACTATCCAGATTTGCCACACATATGGTCAATACTAATGCATTGAAAGTTGAAAGGTTTCTTGAAGGATTGAGACCAGAGCTATATAGGGATGTGAATATGGCAGGAATCCAAGGAGTGACATACTCACAAGTTGCTGAGAGAGTTTTAGTGGCAGAACAAGCTAAACTTAGAATTTCTCGTGCTCAGGAGATTCGACGCCAATTTAAGCAAGGATAGGGGCAACGATGGGTTGGAAATGAAAAGAAGAGACCATTTCAAATGCAGAATCAAAAATCTAAATTCCAACCTGGACAAGGGCAACAACAGTGTGATCAGAGTAAGCGTATAAAGATTGATCAAGGCAAGGCACCGATATCGCAACCTGCTTGTCTAAAATGTGGAGGTCACCACAGTGGAGTCTGCCCGACGGAGATTAGAACCTGCTTTGTATGTGGGAAGGTTGGACATATTGCCAGAGCATGTCTAGATAATCCAAATCCAATAGGATAAAGAAAAGTACCAGCTAGAGTCTTTACCATCACTAGATCAGATGCTGAGACGAACCCATCAGTGGTAACAGGTAAATTCTCTGTCTTTGATACTCCAGCATTTGTATTGTTTGATTATGGAGCTACACACTCATTTATATCCACTGAGTATGTGAAGAGGTTGGGTAGAGTACCTGATACTGTTGAGGTCAGTTACAATGTGATAATCCCTTCTAGAGACTCAAAACAAACTAACCATGTTTTAAGAGATTGTGTTGTTCCCATCGAAAATAGAGAACTCTATGCTGATTTAATTGTATTGACTATAAATGACTATGATATGATTTTGGGTATGGATTGGTTGTCAAAGTATCAGGCTACAATAGATTGTCTGAGAAAGACAGTAACTTTTCAACCTCCTAGTGAGGACCGTTCACCTTTATTGGAATCGTACGAAGTTTTAAATTCCTAATTATATCAGCATTAAGAGCACAAAGATTATTAGATAGTGGTTGTGAAGGATATTTGGCGAGTGTTATGGTTATTGAAGAACAACACCATCCTATCCTCAGTGAAGTGCCAGTTGTTCGGGAATATCCAAAGTATATTTCTTGATGATCTTCCTGGATTACCACCAGACTGTGAGATAGAGTTTATCATTGAACTAAATCCAGGAACACATCTAATATCTAAAGCTCCATACCGAATGACACCAGCTGAGTTGAAAGAATTGAAGATATAAATCCAAGAATTATTAGATAAAGGTTTTATCAGACCTAACTTTTCACCATGAGGTGCACCGATTCTATTTGTGATAAGAAGGATGGTACAATGCGACTGTGTATAGACTACCGATATTTAAATAAAGTTACAATCAAGAATAAGTACCTCTGCCTAGAATAGAAGACTTATTTGATCAGCTCCAAGGTGCATCTATATTTTCAAAAATTGATCTGCGATCTGGGTACCATCAACTGAAAATAAAAGAGGATGATGTCATCAAGACAGCATTTAGCATGAGATATGGACATTATGAATTTTTGGTGATGCCATTTGGGTTGACAAATGCTCCAGCAGCTTTTATGGATTTGATGAACCGGGTATTTAAAAATTTTCTTGATAGATTTGTTATTGTGTTTATTGATGATATCTTGATTTACTCTAGCACAAAAGAAGAACATGGTGAACATCTAAGAATGATTTTAGAGGTTTTGAAAGAGAAATAACTATATGCTAAATTTAAGAAATGTGAATTTTGGATTGATCGAGTGGTATTTTTGGGACATGTTATATCAGGAGCAGGAATATCTGTAGATCCAAGTAAAGTAGAAGCTATTAATAGTTGGTTACAACATACTAATCCTTCAGAAGTACGAAGTTTTCTGGGTTTAGCTGGATATTACTGTAGATTTGTGGAAGGATTCTCCAAGATAGCTTCTCCTTTGACACAATTAACCAGAAAATGTGTGATATTTAAATGGACAGATGCTTGTGAGAAAAGTTTTCAGGAATTGAAGAAGAGGTTAACTTCAGCTCCTATTCTTTCTATTCCATTGGGTACTGGAGGCTTTGTGGTTTATAGTGATGCTTCAAAAAATGGGTTAGGATGTGTATTGATGCAAAGTGGTAAAGTAGTTGCATATGCATCCAGACAGCTTAAAGAGAATGAGAAGAATTATCCCACACATGATTTAGAGCTTGTTGCGGTGGTGTTTGCACTTAAGATATGGAGACATTATTTGTATGGTGAACGATGTGAGATATATACTGATCACAAGAGCTTAAAATATTTCTTCACCCAAAAAGAGTTAAATATGCGACAGCGAAGATGGTTGGAGTTAGTGAAAGATTATGATTGTGTTATCAACTATCATCCTGGTAAGGCTAATGTTGTAGTTGATGCATTAAGCAGGAAATCAACACAAAATACTGCAATTTTAGCTTTGACTAAAAAATCAGAGTTAATTGAACTACAGAAAATGGATGTAGAAATTGTACAACAGGGATCAGTAGAGGCCAAATTTGCAGCTTTGACACTCCAACCGACTTTGATTGATAGAATTCAACAGGGACAACAAGTTGATGAATATGTTACTAAAATGATAAAAGATATGGCTTTAGAAAAGTTTTCTGATTTTCAGATGTCAGAGAATGGTATCTTGCGGTTTCGAAAAAGGTTATATGTGGCTAATGTAGACAACATTCGGGAACATATTTTGGCAGAGGCACATTTAACACCATATTCAGTACATGTAGGAGCTACTAAAATGTATAGAGATTTGATAACGCATTACTGGTGGCCAGGTATGAAAAGAGATGTTGCTCAATTTGTAGAACAATGTTTAATATGTCAACAAATAAAGGCAGAACATCAAAGACCAGCAGGAATCTTGCAACCTTTATTTATTTCAGAGTGGAAATGGGAAAGAATTATAATGGATTTCGTGTCGGGATTACCTAAAATAGTTAAAGGTCATGATGCTATTTGGGTTATCATTGACAGGCTAACTAAATCTGCTCACTTTCTTCCAGTATGTTCTACTTATTCCATGGACCGTTATGCATAGATATATATACAGAAAGTGGTCAGACTTCATGGGGTACCACTATCTATTATTCTTGATAGAGATTCAAGGTTTTTGTCTATGTTTTGGAAGAGTTTACACGAGGCATTGGGAACACAATTATCTTTCAGCACTACATATCATCCTCAGATTGATGGACAATCAGAGCGAACAATACAAACATTGGAAGATATGCTTAGAGCTTGTGTATTAGATTTTCATGGTCAATGGAGCAAATTTTTACCTTTAGTGGAATTCTCTTATAATAACAGCTATCAGTCCACTATTAGAATGGCCCCCTATGAAGCATTATATGGTCGAAAATGTAGATCTCCAGTTCATTGGGATAAGTTGGTGAAAAGAAGCTTTTGGGAGCAAATATGATTCGAGAAATAACAGAAGTTGTGGCATAAATTCATCAACGAATGCAGAAAAGAATGTTAGAATTTACAGTAGAAGATCAGGTATTTCTGAAGGTATCTCCAATGAAGGGGATTATGCGGTTTGGAAAAAAAGAAAAGTTAAGTCCTAGATATATTGGTCCATTTCATATTACTGAACGAATTGGGGATGTGGCTTACAAACTCGACCTACCTGGATCAATGTCTCAAGTGCATAATGTATTTCATGTATCTATGTTGAGGAAATATATTGCGAATCCATCTCATATTCTGAAGAATCAACCTATAGAGCTGAAAGAAGATTTGAGTTATGAAGAAAGACCTGTAGAGATTCTTTTACGAGAAGTAAAACAACTCAGAAATAAAACAATCCCAATGGTTAAAGTATTATGGAGAAATCAATCAATAGAAGAAGCTACTTGGGAAAGGGAATATGATATGAAAGTCAAGTATCGAGAACTCTTTCGGTAAGTAAATTTCGAGGACAAAATTCTAATAAGGAGGGGAAGGTGTAATACCCAATCCTTACATTACTCACTTGGCCAATATGATTCATGCACTACATGCTACTTATATGCTAATTTGCATTAACACTACATCGCATCTTTTATAGTATTTTTAATCATTACTTGATATTAGTGGTTGAGATCCTACAACCTAATTAAGTGATTCTATATTTTGATAAGATAAAGAATAGATTGATCAATATAATGGATATTCATAGGTTGTATGTTATAATTTTAGAAGTGTTAAAGGTGTCACTAGTAAGCTTATATGAGTCGATTTGATTTGATCGAGGTGTTTTAAATGTATACATCTATAGATTAACATACTTGGGATATCGTACATGATATAATGTAATTTAAGTGTCATAATACAAGGTTCATATGTGCATGTGATTTTATAAAATGAAAACTAGACGATCATTTAAGAATCGAATGTCGATCAGTTTGGAGATCGAATGAACGATTAAGAAATTAGGGCATAATGTATTATCCGATCATATGGAGATTAAATTAGGTTGTACATAGATAAATAAGTAATGAGAAACACTAGATTAGGGCTGTATAAGGTGTGAAAATTATCAGATTTGAACCACAACTTGCCACCTCAAGCTTTGCCACCTCAAGCTTCCACCTCAACCTTTCTTCATTTCTACCCTTGAGCCACGACCAAAAACTATTTTCTGAGCTATTTCACTTCCAAAACCTTCATATTTAATGTTATAAATTTCTCTCAAGTAATTCCAAGTAAAGAAAAAAAAGTGAAGGAAGCAAAGGGAAGTAAGGAAGAGCAAGTTGAATAAAAAATCTGTGCATAGGTGAGCATTAATTCATGTTTTGATTTAAGTTCTTGAATTGTTTGAGGTTTATGATTTTTAAAGCTTCTATTATTGATTATAATCATGTTGGATGTTATTTGTGGTCTTTTAGTTCACAAAAGAAGGATTTTTAGTTGCAAAATCACAATAAAAATCACTAGGGACAGAAACTGTATACTTGTTGATTTTGATATTTATGCTTTATATATGTATAATAACTTGATTAAAACCTGTGTATTTTATGAAAATGTGAATCTGTCCTATTTGATGACTTAGCATATTAACCTAGACATGTCGCTATTGAGTGTTAACAAGTAGATACATGATATTAGAGTTATAATACTTCAATTATATGATGTTTACATATATCTAAGATGAGAAATTAAGGTATTGGAGGGACTAGTTTGGGTTCTAGTTTGTAAAACCTAGATAGCTTGGTGTTTAAGGTCTTAGTATGATATTTTATGCTTTCAACTTGCCAAATTGGGAATGGTGCTTGATGTTGGGTAATATTACAGGCTATTTTACATCTAAGATTGGAGGGGAACAATAAATAAATCCAGACTAAACCACCAACCAAGTGAAAGGTAAGTAAAGTTCCATTTGCAACTACAATGCAAGAACATAGTATGTCTTGAAGCATGTATACCTAATGTGTTAATGATATTAAATTTGATTGAGAGTCTTATGATTCTTGAAACATGTTGAGAGTAAGATGACTTGCATTTCATATTGAACATGTTTTTCATGAGCATTTACATGTGCATGCACGGTATATGAGTATAGTGGAGGTTCTTGCATGTACGATATAATTTGAGACATGGTTTTCGAAAAGAAATATTTTGGTTGGCCACTACTAGTGTACCAAGGCATGCGAGGCATGCTTATATGATATTTTGGGGCACAGTGAGTGTTACTTCTCGGAGGATCACAGGGGTTGATAGGGGGTGTGCCTCTGGTGGTCACGAGAGAGTGAACCACTTGACTGTGCTCTTATTGACTCCGCCAATGGGAAGACTTCTGGAGGATCACAGGGGAAGACAGGGGGTGGACCTCTGGTGATCCCAGGAGATGGCCCTTGGATTGAGTCAATTTATTTATGGCCATGTGATTATTGAGGTTATTCAGAGCTCTATCCGGTGCATAATAGGTAGGCCAAGGGCCCAATAAATGAAGTGATTTTTATAAAAACTCCTTGATTTATGAGTACTCAATTTGATACATTTATAGCATCATATCTTAGAGTTGAGTTGTATGAGATTTTACATCATACTCTTGTCATGCATGATTTTTACTTATTGAGCGTTAACTCATGTAGTTCATGCATTGTAAGTGATCATGGTGAGACTTGAGACCTCTAGTTTACTGGCTGGCAGTGGAGCTCCTACAGGCTTTCAAAGATCAATGTACTTGGATGACGACTTGTTGGGCTATTTTGTGGGCTGTGTTTTTGATTTTACAGTTATTTTATTATATTAGTGACTTTATCCTATATATCACTTTCAAAACTCCTTTGTGATAATGAGTTTAGGTTTGTGATGGTTTTGATAGACTTGGTTAATGTTTAATAACTACATATGTATATACCGTATGACATGATATGAAAGCACTTTACTTTTATCAATGTTTTGTTGAACTGAGTAGAAAAAAAATATATACACATGCATACATGCACAAATTATGTTGTACATGTTGTTTATATATATATTTTATACATATTATTGGGAGGTTGTGACAACAAGCCCTTAACATTTGGTTGGAATCCATTTCTTCCCCGGATAGAACAGTCTCATTGTACTTTATATTTAATAAATCTGGTGTAATGCCCAATTTTCTCATAAATGCACGTGATGCAAATGAATGTGTAGATCCAGAATCTATTAATGCAATTGTAGGTATCCCATAAATTAAAATAGTACTTGTGACTACGGAAGCATCTGCATCAGCTTGTTCTTGTGTCATTGCATACACTCTCCCCTGAACTTTCCCCTGCACTGTTGGGCAATCCTTTGCTATATGTCTAGGTTTTTACACTTAAAGCAACGATTAGTACCACTATAGCATTCCCCAAAATGATTCTTCCCACACTTAGCACATTTAAGACTTTCAACTGTAGTAGAAGTCTGTCTAAATCTAGGACATTTTTCTTTCCCTTGGTTTGATTTTTGCTCTCCTTTCTTCCACTGATTCAGATTTCTGGGAGTGAATACTTGCTTCTTTTGTTGATGAAATTTCTCAATCTCTTTCTCATCTAAGTCAACCATCAAAGCCTTGTCCACCAGTTCCCTGAACTCTGTTACTTAAGACATTCTCACATCTCTTCTAATTTCAGGATTAAGGCCCCTCAATAAATAATCCATCTTCTCATTGTTGTCTCTAGCGATGTATGGCACGTACTTGCAACCCTATTCAAATTTTCTCATATAATCACATACAGACATCCTTCCTTGTTTTAACTCCAAAAATTCTTTTACTTTGAGCGACCTAGCATCTCTAGTGAAATACTTATCATAAATATTATTTTAAACCTCTCTCAAGTTAGCTCTTCTATATTCACTGCAAGTTTAGCTCCTTCCCACCAGGTTCTAGCATCTTTCTTCAACAAGAAGATTGCACAGAGTACCTTCTTAGCATCATCAACCAATTCCTCTGCAACCATAGGATCAGACCCACTAGTGAAATCAACAGGTTCCATATTTCTAAACTTCTCATATACAGCCTGTGAAGGATCCTATCAAGCTTGTGGTGGAGGAAATCGTTGATTCTATTCTTAGATTTTTTGTTCCATATCTAGTAATTATTGTATCTGTTCACCATGCATTCTAGTTTGTTATTGAATGAGATCGGTCAAACTATCCACCACACTGTGATTACCTTCATGATCATCCATTGTCTTCCTTTTTGGTGCCATGACCTGATATGCATTACCCAATCTCATCCCATTCATTAGCTAATAATAAATGCATAATCATGATAATAACATGGAATAAAATATAATCAAATAAACATAAAGGCAAATAAACAAGTAGTTAACCGAGTTTCCTAGCCAGGATGTGTTCATATGCCTTTTTCTATCTACAAGAATGACTAAACCTTTGCTCTGATACCACAAACTATAACATCCCTTAACCTAACTGCAGAGCCTAAACAAGCTGATACAATTAAGTCAAAAAATATTAATTTTTCATCAATATTAGAGTTATGGTTTTAATAAAAGTTCTCATTTTTAGTTATAAGAGAAAGAACTTGAATCGTTTTAAACAAACCATATACATATATTGAAATTGAGTACATCTGTTTACAAAACCATAATAGAGTGACTTATTTAAAAACAAAATAGAGTTTTTAAAATAAACTACAAAATAGTTCGAAGCATGGCATATAAACAAATCTCTGTTCAGCCGCTCTAGAGACATAGTCAACCTCTAAACCTGTACATTTCCACCTACATCACATGAAAGGCTCAGTAAGATGAAACTGATGCAATAACAAATAACATATATGCACATCTCATAAATCACTAAATGCATTATTCTATTTAATAACTTTCATTCATAAATCATTCTTTAGGGCCCTTGAAGTGTGGTACCTAACTAATAGCGATAGACCGTGGTTTTTGGAACCTGTTCATAATGATTGGCCAATAAGAGAAGTAATACGGGATTTTCATACTTGGTCTTTCAACCTTAGGTATTAGTCGTATTCTATCTCATTCATTGTGGCTTTCCTACACCAGTTTTTCAACCTCAAGTATTTACCACTATTTGTTAGGTCTGTCGGTCCCTCCTGCGTCCCTTGTCTATCCGACCATCAATCAAGTACCATACTTCCTTTTCAAAAATCTCATTATATTCTTAATAGTATCATGCTCCATTAACCATAAATGCTCAAACATTACATCATTTGACAAACAATAACAATTACATTAAAACATGAACAAACATTATATGATTCTTGTGGTACAACAAATGAAAGCTTCAACTTACCTCAAGTCCACATTGTGGCAAGTGAAAAGACCAATCTCTTTTGAAGATAAGATGTGTTAAAGGCCTAACATAATCAAATTATGTACAATTTAATATCCTTTTTATAAATCATTTAGTCTATTCTAGTTAAAGTTCATATACACTTTTCAATATTTTGTAAATAATTTCATATCAATTACATAACCTTAAAAATAATGCATACTCCATATTTTACTACTAATTCAAGACATTAAACATTAGGGAAACCATTAAATAACTAATAATTCAAACATAATTATTAGGGCAGCCCCTAAAACACACACACAATCCAAATTAACATGACGTAAATTCGGTTCTAACTTAAATTGATTGTACTCTTCAATTAAGAAAACTAATTGCTATTGTTTTCAATTATTCAAAGGAACTTCCAAACACAATATAAGCATTACAAGATTAATAGAAATAAGTAAATTAATCATATTTCACAAGACTATCAATTTTACTAAAAACTAGCTTAACTAGCTTGGTTTTGGCTTCAAGTGTAACTTACTTAAGTTTTCAATCATACAAAAACATACTAAAACATGTAAAAATCCAAGATACTACAAATTCATCATAAGAAACATTAAAAAAAAATATACCTTGATTAAGTTGGAATTAAGCTTCAAAATCAACGGTTTTCAAGCTTAAAAAGAGTGGAACTTGTTCTAGTTTGTGTTCTATGAATTCATATGGTTGAATTCAATTTTTATGAGTATGAGAGTGTAGAAATTTGGGAGAAACTTAGGAGAATAAGGGCTGGTCATTTTTGAGGTGCTTCCACAAGAAATATGGATGAAAATGATTTCTTTGACCTTTCAAAGAGAGGTAAGTGGAGGGTGATGTTTGATTGCATCATGCTTGGTGTCTTCTCATGCCAAAAGCCACGTTCATGGGCTAAGGAGATGACAAAAATTGATGCTTGGGTGTTATAATCAAGTGCAATGTGGTTTAAAATGATTTAATGGAACCTAGTCAACCAACCAATCAAATTGCACCATTTTGCATACTTTTAGTTCTTAGCTAAATGCAACATATTTAAAGAAAATATTTAGGCAAATAATCACTTTAGAATGTAACAAGTATGGAGCAATATGAATAATTTATTTTATGGCCATTCAACACATCAATCTTCCTTAACTGAGATACTAAGTTTTTCACTGCAAAAAGGTACTTAAGGAATATGTTAAATCAAGAAATAAAAGTTTGATCTCATATTTCATGTACTAATACATGTTAAAGAATAACTAGAGCATATAATAATAATTACTTAAGTTCATGCAATCATGCTATTTGTATGCCATAATTTAATAACACACATTGATTAGATGCATATTCATGCAAGATGCTTATTATTGGCTATGTAGGAGATAATTGGGCATTATAGGGATCATCTACCCCATTTCTAATAGTAAGTGGGTAAGCCCAATTCAAGTGGTTCTCAAAAAGTCTGGTATCACCGTGGTGAAAAATAATTACCAGGAGCTAGTACCTATAAGAGTGCTGTCAAGGCGAGTTTGCATTGATTATCGCAAGCTTAACTCATCTACTCATCACTTTCCTCTTCTTTCATTGATAAAATGTTTGATGATTCTTGACATTGAAGAAGGATTCTCTATATACAATGATGCTTCAAAAATTGGTCTTGTTGCAGTTCTAATGCAGAATGATAAAGTAATTGCTTATGCCTTGAGACATTTGAAGGATTATAAGAATAATTACCCTACTATGATCTTGAGCTAGTAGCAGTAGTATTTGTAATGAAAATATGGAGGAATTATCTATATGGCGTCAGCTACAAGATTCATACAGACCATCTAAGCTTGAAATATTTTTTCACACAGAAAGAATTAAATATGAGACAAAGGAGATAGCTTGAGTTGGCCAAGGATTATGATTGTGAGATCATTCACCATCCAGACAAGGGTAGCAAATGAATTAACTAGAAAATCATCAGCAACGCTCATGTCATTACATGTCATCCTTATGACATTGCAAAAAGAGATTCACGAGTTAGAGCATGAGGTGATTGTGGGTCAATCAGCTCTAACACGAACTCTAACCATTTTCGAGCATATTCAAGTTGGTCAAGAACTTCTATCCAAAATCAAAGAAGAAATAATGATTGGAAAGTATAGTTGTCAATTGGGCCAGTCTGGGTTGGACCGGCCCAGGCTCGTGTTAGCCCATCTAGGAAGTAGGCCGATTAAGCCCAGGCCCAGTTCTGGAGCGATCTGGGCCGGGCTAAATAAAAAATCTAAAAATCAAGCCCAGCTAGGCCCACAAGCCCGATGCTAGTGGGTTGGTCCCGGGATATATGAGATGGGCTTATGGACCGAGTTTATGGACTTTTATTAACAAATTTAAATATATATTTTATATCCTAATATTGCATTTAAATTTTTTATTTATTACTCTAAATTACATCTTAAGATTAGTTGTATCATAAAGTTGAATTTTTAAATTTTAAACTTTATTATTTAAATTATATCATCCTAAAATTTAAATTTAATCATTATTTTATTATTTTGAGTTTATTACTATAAATTTAAGTCTTTCTCTTTTGAATTATTTATATATTTACAATATTTTATTTTTATTGACAATTGAGTTATACTAAGTTTAGATATTAATTTTTTATTTGATATGTTGATTAGTCTATATTCATTCATGACTTAGTTTAGTTTATTATACTCAATACTATTTTATTTTATTATTAATAAACTTACTTTCTAAATTTATTATACTTACTACTATATTATTCTAAATTTATGTTCTTTTCTTATGAATTATCTTTAGTATAACTAGTATATATTTATTTAGTTTATTATTTTAAGTGTATCATCCTAAAATTTTATATTGATTTTTAATTGATGATTATTCTAAATTTAATTGATACAACATGTTTTGTCAATATATATATGCTGAGATAACATTACAATATAATTAAAGTTATCATAGTGGTTTAAATCTTTTCTCTCATTCTATAGGTGTTTGAATTCTTTTGGGGATAAGAATGTTTATTTTGTTAAAATAACATTAATACATAATTATAAATTATAATATAAAATAGTATGGTCTGTGACAGGCTTGTGCCGGTCCTGAACCTAGGCTGGTTCTAAATAGGGTCTAGGCTTAGATAGATCGGTTCATGGGGTGGGCTAGGTTTTATTAATTGGATCAATAAGGGCCTAGTTTATATACTTAAAACCAGTCCAGATAGCCTGTACTGTTCACGGGCCGGTCCTAGGCTGGTTTTTAGTGGTTCGATTATGAGTTGGGCCGGTTAAGCCCAACCTAATTGACAACTATATTGGGAAGCGTTTGAATTTTTGCCTCTCAAATGGAATTTTAAAATTCCAATGATGTCTTTATGTGCCAAAATATTTGGAGATGAGAAAGAAGATTATGTCAAAAGCTCATAATACTCAATATTCCTAATGACATATGACCCGAGCCCATTACAAGAAGGCCTAATCATAAAGACCGCATTTTAGTTTAAACTATCTTTTTAGAATACCCCTTCATCCTTTAGATAGAGGTAAGCAATTCAGTTTTTAGAAGAGACTCTTCAATGTTCATTGACTGAATTCTCTTTATGTTTCTAATTGAGCGTCGGAAGGTTTTCACTAAGATAACCTGGTGCTCCTAATGACTTATTGTGTTGCAGACAGTACCCGCATTTTCAATTGTCATCCAACTTAGAGGAGGAGATAAGGAGTGATACCGCATCTTTTTTGGTGCTGTCTGTGGGAAACTTTGCCTGAACATTGAGAATGCTAACTAGATCCAGAGTCACAAGAAAAGTTAGTACTCAAGGAGCATCATATGCTGAAGATGCCAATAGGAATAGGGAAATTTAATGACCACCTGTGCCCAAGCAAGATCTACCGCAACATTCCCAGTCTATTGACCACGCCCAGCCAGAGATGCTGTAGATCACATAAGAAGCTCTTCGAACTATGATTGAAGATGCCATGGCTAGGGCTGCCGTTCAAGAGATAGCTCAGTTTGTTGAGACTCAACACAGAGTATCTTCTCACCAGAGCTAGGATTCAACTCTGACTCCTGAGGGGACAGGTTTGAGACGTGAAGGGGATGTGAGCAACTAAGCTTCACCCCTTGTTGTGAGTGTAAGACCTCGAGTGAGGCATGAAGGACTGGGAGGAGAAAGAGATGTTCATGCGAATATAAATAGTCAGGCTTCGCCTTATGCTACACATGCGAGGTTTCAACTAATGCGTGAGGAGTTAAGAGGAAAAGAAGGAGGTTTGCATGTAGGAGCTGCTAGGGAATGTACGAAAAGAGCAACCAACATTCCACAAGTTTTACAATCTGCTTCTCAAGGGTGTATGATGGAGTACCTGCCACCTATGATCTTGCCAACAAAATGAAGCCCATTCGCTATGGCCATCTTGGTGGAGTCATTGCTAGTAGGATTCAAGGTTGTGAACCTTATCGAATTCGATGGGACAGGAGATCCTCAAGAACATCTTGATAATTTTTTTGCTAAGGAAGACCTTTATGACTTTAGTGACGCTGCCTTCTGTAAAGTATTCCAAACCACACTTACCAAGCATGCATTGTCTTGGTTCAACCAACTGCCCACTTGTAGTATTGCCAACTTTGAGCAACTAACGCATAAATTCTTACACCAGTTTTCAATAAACCGAAAGGATCCTAAAATCTCAGCTTACTTATTTCAGTGACACAGTGAGAAGGAGAGCCACTTCGTGATTTCGTGATGCATTTTGTTGAGGCTGCACATGAGGTTCCCTATGTTAACCATGAATTGTTGGCAGGAATAATGCAACAGAATCTTCGCCATGGAAGATTCAAAGAGTCCATAGCAGGAAACCTACCAAGTACTTTGGATGAATTGTTAGCTCGTACGGAGAAGTATATCTGTATTAAGAAAATGGTTGGAACAAGCTAACCGTCGAAGAGAAAATATGAAGAAGAAAGACCAGAGGGAAAAAAGAAAGAGGAAAGAAAACATGCCCCTCTAGCAGGATACAATCACTATGCCCCCATCAGAGCTAGGATGTCAGAAATATTAGTTGTAGCGGAGCAGAGAGGATTGGTCCAACCACCTTAACCTATGAAGAAAAGTTCTAAATGGCAAAAGTCTGATAAATACTGTCGTTTCCATTAGGATAAAGTCCACACAACTGAAGAATGCCATCACTTGCATATTGAAATTGAAAAACTCATTAGAAGGGGTTATTTAATGTAATTTGTAGATAAGCCCAGGGTGAGCATCGTAAGCCATCAGACATATCGAGATAAAGGGATTTACCTTGCAATCATGTAAGTGGGAGCAAAAAGAGGGGACCTGGAGATGACAATCTACCAATTGCGGGGGTGATTGGAGTTTTATCTAGAGGACCTACTGGTGGAGATTCACATACCGCAAGGAAAGTACTCGCTTGCGCTGCTAGAGAGGTGCATTCACGATCCAATCGAACCATAGAGTGAATTTATAATATACATGTTTCGAGAGAATAGATCACTTTCAATAAATCAAATTTGGGAGACATAAAGGACATGCACAATGACGCCTTAGTCATATCAACAATAGTGTTACATTTTTGGGTAAAGAATATACTAATTGATCGTGGTAGCTCAACAAACATTATTTTCTATGATGCGTTCGCACAATTGGGGATTAATAATGCAAAATTATCTAAAGTTAATACTCCACTTACGGGATTCAGTAGAGAAGTTGTAGAAGCGCTTGGAGAAGTCTCACTCCCAATGTTATTAGGAACATACCCCAAGAGAGTAACAAAGATGATCAAGTTTCTGGTAGTTGAGGCCCCATCCACATATAACATGATTTTGGAGAGACTAGGATTAAACTTGTTTCACGTAGTAGCATCAACCTACCATATGAAGTTGAAGTTTCCAATGGCTGAGAGAGTGGGTGAGGCAGTTGGAGCTAAGAGAATAGCTAGAGAATGCTACACAAACACCTTGCATAGAGCAAACAATCAATTGAGGCAACAAGAGAAGTGTAGAATGCCTATCAATATAGGAAAACAAAAGATAATATGTTCATTAGAAGATGAGTCAATGGTTGAGGTGTCAACTAAAGAAAAGAAAAGAAAATCTGAGGAAGCGAGATTAGAGGCAATTGAAGAGCTCAAAGCCATTAAGCTGGTTCCCGGTGATGCGTCAAAGGTGACAAGGATTGGCACCAACCTCGAACCAGCGGTTGAGGAGATGCTGGTAGATTTCCTTAGGCATAATATCAAAGTTTTTGCTTGGGGAATGGAAGACTTATATGGTATTCCTCCAGAGGTGATAGTACACTGCCTCAACGTTGACCCTAACATAAAATCGGTAAGGCAGAGGAAAAGAACTTTTGGAGCTAAGAGAAGTAAACACATCAAGAAAGAAGTCGATAAGTTATTTCTAGCTAAGTATACGTCAACTATTTGGATTGGTTAGCTAATATAGTTTTGGTGCCTAAGACTGGAGGAAAGTGGCATCTCTGCATTGACTTCACAGATTTGAACAAGGCGTGCCCGAAGGATCCATTTCCCCTCCTCAAATAGATCTACTGGTGGAATCCACCTCAGGATATGAACTACTTAGCTTTTTGGACGCATACCAAGGATATAACCAGATACAATTCGCACTTGAAGACCAAGAAAAACAAGTTTTGTGACTGATCAAGGCATTTACTGCTATAGAGTAATGCCTTTTGATTTAAAGAATGCTGGAGCCACCAGTCAAAGGCTTGTCAACCAAATGTTTGAAAGTCAGATAGGAAGAAATAGGGAAGTTTGCATTGATGACATGCTTGTTAAGAGTAGGCGAGCCTTTAATCATATGCACGACTTAATGGAGTGTTTTTAACATCTTAAGAACATATAACCTAAAACTCAATCCCACAAAATGTGTCTTTGGAGTGCGGGCTGGAAAATTCTTAAGATATATAATGTCAAAATGAGGAATTGAAGTGAATCCTAAGAAGATTAAGGCCGTGAGAGAGATGCTTCCACCGCAAAATATCAAAAAAGTTCAACAACCAATAGGAAAGTTAGCAGCTCATAAGTTGGTTTTATACTAATAATTCATATGTCTTTTTGTTAACATTTGGTTTGTTTTCAAGTGTTTTTGTTACTTTTTATGTATTTAGTTTGAAATCTTATAAGTAATGAAAAAAAGGGAAGAAAATGGAAAGAAACCAAAAACTTCGTTGAAATGTTGAAGAATCTGAATTGTGGTGTAACTGACGGCATTTTTCGTATTTCAATCTTAACTCTTTGCGAAAATATGATTATGACTTGATTAATAAACCAATATAAGTCCAAGAGATGTATCTATAACTTCTATGTTTACCACAAAATCCAATTCTATCGATCTCAATGAGAACAACCGAGTTCAAGAGTCAGTACTAGGTTGAAATTTTCTGCAATGACACATCTTGGTATTTTAGCAATAACTATTTTCACAGATGTCATACTTAGTTGATATAAGCCTATGGAAAGCCAGATGTATGAGATTCGATACTTGAGAGAGGGAAGATTATACATGATCATAAACATGACATAACCTAGGAATCATAGAGTTGAGAAGCTTATGAAACCTTTGAAGTTTTGAAGAAGAATTCATTGAACTTTTGTAGAGTTTTATTCATGAGTTTTTATAGAGATATTGAAATTCATTTTAGAACTCATAATCAATTCGGCACTCAAGAGAGAGAATTGATGAGCTTAGGAATTCTTAACTTACATGTGTTGTTGACTTAAATTAGTATGTTTTGGAAGAAAGAGCATAGGTGATAATTAAGTGAGTTATTTCTCTAGAATTTCTTGCTCATAATGTATTCGTTGTATTACTTCTAAGATAGTCTTATCTTTTTGCATGTTTGTCATACTTTACTTTATTTAATCATCACTTGATTTTTTAGATAAAATTGAGACTATTTGAACTACAATACTTGCTGTAATTTTTTATTACAATCCTTGTGGATACTCAACTCAACTTACCATTATATTAAAACTTAACACCGTGCACCTGCGATATGCAATATATTTCATGAACAAGTTTTTGATGCCGTTTTTGGGGATTGTTTCATCATAATTGCATTAAAATTGTTATAACTTAGTCTTGATTTTAGTTTAGATTGTTTTTACATTCTATCATATTTTGACGATGTCTTGCCTTACATTGGATTAAATGTATTTGTATGCATAAGGTTAGGAGTCTTGAGGTGATGGCTACTAACAACTATCAATGGCCTTTCAAGAGGTCTTTCATTAAAAAAGTTGTCGGTGTTCTTGAAGTAGACTCATTTACACAACTAGCTGCCCAAATTTCTTCTTTTTCTAACCAATTTTCAGCTTGGAATTCTTATGTAGCTTCTCAAGGAATGGATTCCATGGCATCCACTAGCACTTCATTTATGGAAACTAGAGTTGAGAAAAATGCATCATTGGAAGATTTGCTACGTAAGAATTCCAAGAATCTGATTCATTCTTTTTGTCTATCCATTAGTCTGCGGGTGAAAAGGTTGTGCTAAACTTCAGCTTGGTACCCATTAACTATTGTACACTCCTCCACAAGTGAGATGCGAATCTTCTATCTTTGTCTGAAATTATAGACCTTGGCACCCTATGCAAGAGAACTATCTCTTTAACATAGAGTTTTGCCAACCTATCCATAAAAAAGTCACTCTAACGGGAAGAAAATGGGCATACTTGGTGAAACAATTAATAATTACCCAAGTAGCATCGTAGCTATTAGTTGTTTTAGGCAACCCAACGATAAAGTCCATGACAATCTCCTCCCACTTTCATTCTCATTCGAGCCAATTGATTTGGCCGTTCTTATACTCTTACGAATCATTCTTATTTATATTAATATAATTTAAATGACAATCTTTATCTTAAATTCATTATAAGAATTAGATAAAATCCTTAGATCACACATAGCTATGGGGCATGGTTGCGCATATAATGTGATCGTGGAATATGCCTATAAGGCTGTGATCTTAAAACGTTCCAAGTTAAGGATCAATAAGATGGGACATTATTGATCCCATTGAGACTTGCGCATACGATGCAGGCTCGAAAGGAAGATGCCTCGTTCCATAGGTATTAGTGTTGAGACACTAGTGCATATATGCGGGTGCTTGTTGGGAACAAGTACACTGAACAACCACACCTGAAAATTTCCAATTGGAAATATTCTATTGTCGAATAGGAATTTTCTCGTTATGATAGTGCAAGAATTAGTCCTTAAACTTGAGGCACCATGGTAACCTTGTGCATGACATGTTGTACTTTGATGTATTTTTCGATTGCATGACAACCACAAAGGTTTATATTGGGTATAACATCTTTATATATGAAGATTAATGAGTGGCCCACAAAGAATCCGTCACCTATCTAGATGAATAGGTGAATCTCCTATGTATTCCACTGTACTTGACTCTAAAATCCTTGACCAAGGTTGGATGGAAATTAGATGTGGGGTTTTCTAATTATTCATCATCGAGTCAAGCTACTGGGAATGGAAATATAGTTATTGAGCTAATGGGATTTCGACTCAACATCCATGTCCTAGGCTCAATCGAGAGATTAGGTGATGGAAGGACTGTACTTGCATGGTATTCGTAATTGAAATAGGTTCGCACATTCACCTTAGACTAGGAGTCATGATGCATTGTTAGGTGCTTCTCATGTCTTGTGGGTTTTTGGAATTAATGATTTAATTTCAAGAGAATTAAGTCAAAAGAGTTGTGAGCTCACGGCTAGCTTAAAGTGAACCTAAGGGGTCACACACAAAACTTGAACAAGTCCATTTATAGCCTAGAAATTAATCGAAGTGTTGGATTAAATCTAGGGGTTAAATTAATTCAATTAATTGATTGGCCATAATTGAATTGGGAAACCAATTAGAATATTTAATTAATTGATTGAATTAGTTAATTAAGATGAGCCTAATTAATTAAGTAAATTAATTTAATTGATTGGATCAATTAAAGTAGGGCTTAATTGATTATTTAGACCTAGGTCTATTAGGTGTGGGCTTGTAGAAGCCCATTATGAAATTAGATTGGGAATCCAATTTCTAGAGAAAGTTGAATTGAGAATTCAATTTCTAAAAGATAATAAGGAAAAAGGAAAGTTCTTATGGGATAAGGAAACTTACTAAAAGAGTTTGAGATAAGAAAGGAAGAAGAGTCCTACATGGAAAAGACTTGTGGTAGCCTTTATTCACAATCTTCTTGAATGTTTTTTTTTTTTTATGGGAATTTTATTGCAGATTTTTTAGAAGAAAAAATATGAAAAACAACCCCTCTCTCTTAAAGAAAAATAGTTTTCTTCATCTATAAAAATTCATCCCTTCTTTCCTTTCAATCTCCAAAAGTTCACCAAACTTTTTTCTAGTTTAATTCTTAATTCAATTGTTGAATTAAAAATTAAATTAAATACCTAAAACACTAATTGTTAGTGTGTTCTTGTTCCAAATAAAATTATTTTGGGATAGAATTATCGAATCAAAAACTACTAGTATAGGATTCGGTTGCGAATGGGCATCCAAAGTGTGGATACCGTTAGAGGGATAACATTTGAAATTCTAGAAGCGAATCAGTTTTCAATCAAAGGAGTTTTGAATTGAAGAACATAGAGATACTTTCATGCAGAAATAACGATTTGAATCATTTCAATGCCTACATCAGCTGAAGTGCAAATCAAGGTAAGGATTTTTTAAACTTTCTTACTTTAACTATCAGAAAACGCACAATTGAATAATCGCGAAAGGGTTTCGGAATTCATTTTAATTACATGTGATGTAATGTATATTTATGTTTTTTAAAATTTTTAAATTTCGCTGTGTATATATTTTTCCTGAGATCGCGCAAATCCAACACGTGTGGGGATCCGTGTGCTTAGGAGTTAATATCAAAACAATTTAAAAGGGTATATATATATATGCGTATATATACAAGTATATGCCTAAAGATAATATTATATATATTTATTTAGTATGTACTGTGTGAATACGTGGAGTGCTCTCTTCAAAGGCTTAGAGAATGTTAAATTTGACTTTGTGTGTTAGTAGTACGCTAGTAAGTAGTAATAAGCATTATTAGTTGCTTAGTGGTAAGATTACTCTCAAATCATTCATTCAACGGATTTTGTTATGTACATTACCAAATAGGAAGGGAGAGGGTTTGGCAAGTTTGACCAACATAATGACATGATTAATGGACACTTAATGGCACCTTAATCATATGCTTTACAGGGATTACAATTCAGATTTTTAGCAGCCTAGGTGGACGGTGGACGTAGACGGTGATATGATGATTCAAAGAGCATATTTTTCATTCTAGCTTAAAATAGAGTGCTTTAGACATAAGAGAAAACACATCTGTCACTTGATCAAAGTCCCAATTATAGCCCTTATCAACTCGTTCAATCATGTTATGCTAGGTATTTTTCATTAAGAATGGAGGATGGCAAATGAACCCACCAAACCTATCATACCCACGGCTGTCAATAAAAATAATAATAATATATCCAAGGCTTCATTTTTCTATCTTTCTCCTAAAAGAAAGCTTCAAAGAAGATTGGTTCAAGGGTTTAACATATCATCCACGTTCATTATTCAAGAGTTTGTGACAAATTAAGGTACATATTTAAGGATTTTATTGGTAATGAAATGTGATTACAGAGTTAAGTTTTAATCACTGATTTTTTTTTATGACATAGGAGTGGTGATTTTTCAGTGATTTTAAACACTGAAAATGTCTATTTATGTGTCGTCTATGTTATTTTAAATTGGAGCTTAATGAGTTTTACACGATTTTACAATGAATTTTATTACAATACTGCTCACTGTCTTATGAATCTGAAAAATCTGTTACGTCTGATCTGAATTTAAAAATATGTGTAGGACTGATAAGATTTTATCTCAAGCTAGGCTTTGGATATGTGATGGATGCATATGTTGTTAATATCTACTAATTTTTACAGATTTTTATTTAGTGTAGTTAAGTAAATATAGAATTTTGAATTTGGTATGCTCTCTGTATACGGGATATTAATAGTTTTAGTAGTTTGTTTTGTAAAATCGGATTTCACTACCAAACGAGGTTTAATTTCATTGACAAAATTCCTGAACGGATATTTATGTGTTAAAAGTAGGTAAATTTTTAGATTTATATCATGCCTAGTTTTGGATTAAAAATTTGTTAATCACAATATGCCTTGTCTGAATTCAAATCTGCCTAGACTGCTGTACTGAATTAGGAAAATAAGAAACTATAACTTCCTTATCTTTCGAGGGAAGGAAAAATTCATGATGCTGTATTAGGGTGTTAGGTATCATGTGGCAGAATGTTATATGAAGGACACGTGTCTATTATTAGATTAAATTCTTTAAGAGTGTAGAGGTCTGATCTATCAGTTTTAGGATCTTTACTTCATCTATTAATAATGTAGCATGACGGTATAATCAGTAAATCAATGCTTCCATAATATGAATATTAATTAGTGTTCTTTATGAAAATGTTTATGTTCTTTTATCTTGATATTTGTTGTTATTTTTAAAGAGGTTAAATAGTAGATTTCAAAATTTTGATTATTGAATCATTTTGAATAATTAGAGAGAGACTCTCCAAATTGAAAACTAATATGCATATCTTTTTTTTTTTTAACGATCCATATATCCCAATTTTATCGAACTAATTTTTAACTTCAAAAGACACCTGCCCCTAGCATTTTGGAGGGGGTAAATCGCAAGATATGCGTCAACTGACTCCCGATTCCCAATAAAAATTGTATACTTTTACGCATAAGGAATCCAACCCATAGAAATTTCATCATACTAAACTCCGACCGTAGTGTCCCACTAACAACACAAACATTGTTTCATACCGAAATTTAGCCGCATGTTCCCACCAGAATCTGAACCCCTACCTTACTGTTGGAAGTGAATTCAAATTGATAGTTTCACCAGTTGAGCTGTACCCTTACCTGGGGACAACTAATATGTATATCTTATTATTATTGATCACTAATTTATCAATATGGTCTTTGGATTTTGGATTGCTTTTATTTAGTTTAAATATACAACTAATTAAATTATAGGATATTGGTATAAGAATAATTAAATATTTTTTTTTATTTTTAAAGTATTATTATATATAAATAATTTTAAATATACTTATAATTTTAATTTTTATTTGTTGGAGAGCAATTTAATATATACATTTTATATTTAATTTTTTTTATATTATTACTAATTTTTAGCGTAGTGAAAAATAACTTTTAATTATAAATACAAAGTTGAACATAACTTATGAATTAAGAAATGGATAATAGGAATTTATTTTCTTTTATATTTATATTTATTGTTACTGGTAGAGAGGCTAATTTGTAGAATTCAGGTATTTGATTTTGAAGAATTAGAGAAAGAACTCTCCAAATTGAAAATTAATATGTATGTCTTATAATTACTGATTACTAACTTATTAATATGGTCTTTGGAATTTTGATTATTTCTACTTAGTTCAAATATACATTTTATTTATTATAATATTTTCAATATTAAAGAAAAATTAATTTAAAAGTATATAATAAATTTTATTAGCACAATAACTCAAAAATTAAAATATTTAAAATTTTTAAAACTAAATACAATCTAAATTATGTATTGAAATAAACAATAAGTATTGAATAATTTAAAGTAAATATATTGGTCAAATAATAAATAAACATATTTTTTTAAATCTAAAAGTATAATTATTAATGGGGTTAAAAAGTTTATATTTAGAATTATAGAAGAATATATATTTATGATTTAACTTAAATTAAGAATGTTTTCAATATATAAATAATGTTAAATATAAATGAGAGTTGTTTATCATATATAAATATTTTTAATTTTTAAATTAAATTTTTAAGATCATTGCAAGTTTTAGCGCATTAAGCAAACTTTTAAATTTAAATACAAAATTGAAACATACCTTACAAATTAGGAAGGGTAACACGAGTATTTTGTCTTCTTTTAACTTCAAATTTATTATTATTGTTAGAGATGCAAATTTGTAGATTAAAAATATTTGATTATTGAAACATTTGGAAGAATTTGAGAGGGCACTCTCCAAATTTGAATTTAATATGTTTGTTTTGTAATTATTAATTACTAACTTTTTAATATGATCTTATGAAATTGGATTGTTTCTACTTAGTTGAAATATACAATTTATATGATATGATATTTTCTAAGTTTTAGTATATACTAAAGTTTACTCCTATAATAACTGAAAAATATAAGTGTTTAAATTTTTTTAAAACCAAATAAAATTGCAATCAAAATAAATACAAAAATAAATAATATGTATTGAAAATTTTTGAATGAAAATATATTTTAATTTCTTAGATAGTATTAATTTATTTTAATTTAGAATAACTAAAAAATATTTATTTTAATTTTCAATGTACAATTGTTAAAGGTTTTCTTATAATTTTTGAAACGTAATTAAAAAGTATATACTATATTTTACTAGCACTATAATTCAAAATTACAAATATTTTAAATATTTAAATTTGAATATTTTAGCAGTGAATATATTTTAATTTCTTAAGATAGTATTTAGTTGAAATGTACAATTAATTTAACTTTAGAATATTGGTCTAAGAATAATTAAAGATATTTTTTAATTTTAAAAGTGTAACAATTAAAGGGATTTAATAGTTTTTATTTAGAATAACCGAAGAATATACATTCATAACTTAAATTTAGAATACAGGTATAGAATAATTTTAAATATACATATTATTTCAATTTTTTTTTGTTGGAGGTAATGGACATAATGAGAGCAAGTTATTGTATATAGATATATTTATATTTTGAATTTTATTTTTTACATTATTACTTGTTTTTAATGCAGTAAGATGACTTTTAAATATAAATAAAAAGTTGAAACATAACTTATAAATTAAGAGAAAGGGTAATTGGACTTTGTCTTCTTTTATCTTTTTTTTTGTTGTCATTGCTAGAGAGACTAACTAGTAGATTTCAAATATTTTTTTTTTGAATCATTTGAATAGTTAGAGAGAGAACTCTCCAAATTGAAAATTAATATGTATATCTTTTAATCATTGATTACTAACTTATCAATATGGTCTTTTGGAATTTGAATTGTTTCAATTTAGTTGAAATACATTTAATTTTATATAATATTTTTCAAATTTTAGGAAATTCAATTTAAAAGTTTTTAATTAAAAATTTATTAGCACAATAACTTAAAAATAAAAATATTCAAAAAATTTAAAATTTAAAAAACTGCAATCTAAATTAAACAATGGAATAAAAAAATATTTACTGAATATTTAATAGTAAATATACTTTAATTCTTTAGATAGTATTTAATTGAAATGTAGAACCAATTTAACTATAGAATATTGATCTAAGAATAATTAAATATATTTTTTGTAATTTTAAAAGTATTATTATTAAAGGGGATTAAATAGTTTTTATTTAGAATAGCTAAAGTATATATATTCATGATTTAACTTAAATTATTGATATAGGAGTACTCTCAAAAATATTTATGATTTCAATTTTATTTTTTTGTTGGAGATAATGGAGCATAAAGAGAGAAATTTATTGTAAATAGTTTTACTTATTTTTTAAATATTATTTTTTATATTATTACTAGTTTTTAGAAGTAAGGTGAATTTTAAATATAAGTATAAAGTTGAAACGTAACTTACAAATTGATAAAAGGAGGACATGAGTTTGTCTTCTTTTATCTTCATATTTGTTGTTATTGTTAGAGAGGCTAATTTCGTAGATATCAAAAATGTGATTATTGAATCAATTTGAAAAATTAGATGAGAACTCTCCAAATAAAAAATTAATATGTATGTCCTATAATTATTGGTTACTAACTTATTAATATGGTCTTTGGAATTTGGATTGTTTTTTTTAGTTGAAATATTTCATTAATTCATTATAATATTTTTCTATATTTTGGGAAATTTAATTTAATAGTATATAATAAAGTTTACTAATACAATAACTCAAAAAAGAAATATTTAAAAATTAAAAATCAATAAAACTTCAATCTAAATCAAAAATGAAATAAATAATATGTACTTAATATTCTAAAGTAAATATATTTTAATTCCACTGATAGTGTTTAGTTGAAAAATAAAATTAATTTAACTTTAGTATACAAGTCAAAGAATAATTTAAAATTAATTTTTGAATTTAAAGGTATAATTATTAAAGGGTTTAAATAGTTTTCAGTTAGAATAATTGGAGAAGATATATTTATAATTTAACTTAAATTTAAATATTACTACAAGAATAATTTTAAATAAAAATGAGAGCTATTTATCGTATATAGTTATTTTTAATTTTTGAAATTTGATTGATATTATAATTACAAGTTTTAGCATAGTAAACTAACTTTAAAATTTAAATATAAAGTTGAAAGCTAACTTATAGATTGAGAGGAAGGATAACACGAGTACTTTGTCTTCTTTTATTTTTAAATTTTTTATTATAGTTAGAGATGCAAATTTGTAGATTAAAAACATTTGATTATTGAAGCATTTGGAAGAATTTGAGAGGGCACCCGTCAAATTTGAAACTAATATGTTTAGTTTTTTATTCATTGATTAATAAATAATATGATCTTATGAATTTGGATAGTTTCTATTTAGGTGAAATATACAATATATTTAAAATGATATTTTCTACAATTTGTGAATTTATTAAAGTATATACTAAATTTTACTATCACAATAATTCAAAAACAAAAGTGTTTAAAATTTTCAAAATCAAATAAAAATGAAATAAAAATAAATAAAGAATAAATAATATGTATTGAAATTTTTGAAAGAAAATATATTTTAATTCCTTACCTAGTATTAATTTGTTTTAATTTAGTATAATGAAAAATATTTATTTTAATTTTCAAAGCACAATTGTTAAAGGTTTTTCTATATTTTTTGAAACATAATTTACAAGTATATGCTATATTTTACTAGAACAATAGCTCAAAATTGTAAATTTTTAAAAATACTAAAATTTGAATATTTAAAAGGTGACTATTTTTAATTTCTTAGATATTTATTTAATTGAAGTGTACAACTAATTTAACTTAGTATATTGGTCTAAGAATAATTAAAAATATTTTTAAAATTTAAAAGTGTAATAATTAGAGGGGATTAAATAATTTTAATTTGGAATAGTGAAAGAATATATATTCATAATTTAATTAAAATTTAGAATACTAATATAGGAATAATTTAAAAAATACATATGATTTCAATTTTTGTTTGTTGAAGGCAATGGAGCATAATGAGAGGAACTTATTATATATAATTATATTTTATTTTTTGAACTTTTTTTTTCACATTATTACTTGTTTATAGTGCAGTAATATGATTTTTAAATATAAATACAAATTTGAAACATAATTTATAAATTGAAAGAAAGAGTAAGTGGAATTTGTCTTTTTTTCTTTTCATATTTATTGTTATTGCTAGAGAGGCTATCTAGTAGATTTCAAAAGATTTAATTTTTGAACCATTTTGAATAATTAGAGAGAGAACTCTCCAAATTGAAAATTGATATGTATATCTTATATTATTGATTACTAGCTTATCAATTTGGTCTTTGGAATTTGGATTAGTTCTATTTCAATGAAATATACATTTAAATTAAAATAATAATTTTTAAATTCTAGGAAATTTAAGTTAAAAGTATATAATAAATTTTACTAGCACAATAACTTAAAAATAAATTTTATTATTTTTAAAAGTATTATCATTAAGAGGATCTAAATAGTTTTTATTTATAATGATAAAAGAATATATATTCATGATTTAAATTAAATTATTGATATAGGAATAATTTCAAATATACTAATTGTTTCAATTTTTGTTTATTGGAGGTAATACACCATATTGAGAACAATTTATTGTAAATAGTTTTACTTATTTTTTATATTATTACTAGTTTTTAGCGGTAAGGTAACTTTTTTATATAAGTATAAAGTTGAAACATAACTTACAAATTGATAAAGTATAACATAAATTTGTCTTGTCTTCTTTTATCTTCATACTTGTTATTATTCTTAGAGAGGCTAATTGGTAGATCTCAATTATGTGATTATTGAATGAGTTTGAAGAATTAGAGAGAGAACTCTTCAAATCAAAAATTAATATGCATGTCTATATTATTGATTACTAACTTATAAATATGATCTTTGGAATTTTGATTGTTTCTATTTAGTTGAAATATGAAATTAATTCAGTATAATATTTTTGTGTTTTAGAAAATTTAATTTAAAATTATATAATAATTTTGCAAGCACAATAACTAAAAAATAAATATATTTAAAAAAATTAAAATCTATAAAACTACATCTAAATTAAATAAAGAAATAAATAATATGTATTGAATATTTTAAAGTAAATATATTTTAATTCCTTAGATAGTATTTAGTTGAAAAATAAAATTAATTTAACTTTAGGATATTAGTTTAAGAATAATTAAAAATATTTTTTGAATTTAAAGTAATTATTAAAGGGGTTTAAATAATTTTTATTTAGAATTACTAAAGAATATATATTTATAATGTAACTTAGATTTAGAATATTGATATAAAGATAATTTTAAATATAAATGAGAGCTACTTATCTTATACAATTATTTTTAATTTTTGATTGATTTTTATTATCATTACTAGTTTTAGTGTAGTAAGCTTGACTTATAAATTTAAATCAAAATTGAAACATAACTTATAAATTGAAAGGAATAGTAATACGGGTACTTTGTCTTCATTTAACTTCAATTTTTTTGTTATTGTTATAGATGCAACTTAGTAGATTTAAAAGGTACATTATTGAAACATTTTGAAAATTAGAGAGAGCACTCTCCAAATTGAAAATTAATATGCTTATTTTAAATTATTGACTACTAACATATTAATATGATCTTAGGAATTTGGATAGTTTCAATTCAATCCATATATACAATTTATTTAATATGATATTTTTTTTATATGTTATAAAATTTAATAATATATATACTAAGTTTTACTAGCACAATAACTCAAAAAATATAAGAGTTCAAAAATTTTTAAATTTAATAAAAATGCAATCTAAATTAAAGATCGAAAAAAAAGTATTATTGAATATTTTATAATAAATATATTTTAATTCTTAGATAGTATTTAGTTGAAATATACAATTAATATAACTTTAGGATATTGGTCTAAAAATAATTAAATATAATTTTAAACATAAAGGTATTATTAGTAATGGGGATTAAATAGTTTTCCTTTAATAAGATAGAAATATATATTTATGAACTTACTTTTGTTTGGAGTATTCACATAAGAATAATTCTAAATTCTAAATTCTAAAATAAATACAAAAATAAATATTATATATTAAATATTATAAAAATAAATATATTGAGATGAGACATCAATGATCTTATTGAGACTTGTTCATATGATGTAAACTCGAAAGGAGGATGCTTTGTTTTATGGATTTTGGTATGGAGACACTAGTGCATGTATATGTGTGCTTATTAGGGAACAAGTACATTAAATTACCCTGCTTGGAGATTACCAATTGGAAATTATTTTGGTCAAATGATAATTTTCTCTTTACGAAAGTGCAAGAATTAATCTATGGGCTTGAGGTACCATGCAAACTTATGTTGGATTCATTTAATTGCGGGGGCGTGCGTAGCGAAAAAATAAATTTTTTAATCAATTCAAGCTATAAGAATTATAACAATACCCTGAGTTTGATGTGATTTTATCCATCTCGCAATCCAATTGGTTTTAATCATAAAATAAGAGAGATCAATTTATACCTTTCAATACACTCCAATTGATGTAGGGCTTGAAGCAATCAATTGCTTGTCCCTTTCTGAAATGCAATTCACATAATCCAAGAGTCTCCCCTCTAAAGCAGTACACACTTTGAGCATGAATACGAAATTAGAATTCCACTAGCAATTTTGATTCATTTACTTACCTAGTTTTTGGAGTGTGTATAATGAGTATTATATCTTAATATCAACACGTGATAAAAGAATTAAAATACTTTTTACAAAAATATGAAATTCTTTTTATGTTGGAAGAAAGATGGAGAAGAGAAACTATTTTCTCTTTCTTGGAGTGATGGTCGAAAATTTGAAGAGAGTGTGACCACTCTTAAAATATCCGCCCTCGTGTTTTTATACTTGGGGCCAAAAATCCCACTCTTGATATTTTCAGCCTCTTGTTTTATTACTTGTAGAATTTTTAGTTGATCAAAAGATCTCCCAAAAATCTCATGATAAGTGCATATTTTGCAATATTTTTGTATCAAATCATTTATACTTTTCTTACTTTATTATTTTTTTTTTGCTGTTAGGGAATCAATAAATATAAGAAGATAAAAGAAACATGTTTCTAGACTTGCGCAATTTTGATATTTTGAGCATAACTCCATGATCAAAACCCCTATGGACCTAGATATTATTTTTATTTGAAAGGCAAGAGATAGAAGTACAAATTTTCTATTGGAAGCTCAATCCAATTCAGATTTGATTATAACAGCAAATGTGTCTAATTAGTTACACAAAATAAATCACAAAAAAATTAGTTTAGCCAGTATTGACTTATTTGACCAATTGGATTATATCTCTTAAGTCCAAATTGAGTTTGGGCCGCAATTTGAATATGTTATATAAAAGAGGTAAATAAATAATTTTTTTGAGACAAGACAGCAAAAAAATATGTCAAAATGGTAAAAACATTTGCTGCAATGTGTTGCTGCTATTAAAGGACAATTATTGGAAATGATTTGGTAATTTGACCATATCTCCCTCATTCAACAACCAAATTTGACAAATGATATATGAAAATATATCAACATGAAAGTGAACAACTTTTGTTTTTTACTCATCATCAAAATCTAGTTGTATCTAACCTAAAAATGCAATTCAATCGGCTAGATGAGAATTTTGAGGACTTGGTGTAACAACTTACCAACTCTTGACAACTAGCATACCACTTGACTAACTCTTCCCTTATTTCTTCGGCCTCTAGCACACTTCAAGTACTATAAATAGGTCATGTATTAAGCTTGTAAGGGGGATAGAGAATTTCTTTAGGCTAAGTTTTGTAGTAATGTATGTTTTGTAATAATGTAAGTTTTCTAGTAGTAATAGAAATGCATTCTCTAGTTTTCTTTTAATTTTAGTCTTTCCTACTTTTATTATGTCTTTCTAAATTTTATTTTACTAAGAAAAAATAGTGAACCTCATGATAGAGAAAGATGAATGGTTATAATGGTAGAAAATGTTTAAGTATGTTATATTATTATTTTTAAGTTTTGATCTAAACACTACATGTTTTTTGATGATTCTTGATTTATGTATAAATAATGGCACAATAAATACTTAGGTTCATTTAGCTTATTGTACAGTTCTACCCACCGACTGCTAATGTGAAACCTTAATTTACTGCTAATGTTGATCCCATAAATAAGTGTTGGGATTAAGAGATAATTGCAGACAATAAGGTAACATCATGATTACCTTATTACATGAGCAATTTGATAATATCTTTTTATTGGAACCTTTATTATGCATGGATTCCAATAATAGCAATTAAGAGAGGTAAGAAAGAAATAATTATTTTTCTATCCAAAACTTAAGAGTGGATCCTTAATCTTCAATATTTTTATTGTTTCGATTTTTCTTTAGTTACAACATACAATAATTTTTCATATATTTTGAATCACATAAATTCTATTGTTTTAGAATTATAATTCTGAATTCTTCAAGCAACTTCCTTGTAGATCAACCTCGAACTCACGAAAAATTTATAACTTAACACAACCTGTGTGATACCCGAGCTTCTTACTACTCACATGGCTAAATATGATTCATGCATTACATGTTAATTTTATATGCTATTTGCATTTCTATTGACATTGCATAATTTATTTCATTTTACACGACATTCTTGAATATTAAACTTAATTCTGAAGCTCTTGCACGATATTAGTTATTGAATTTCTTAATCTAAGTAGTTGATTTTATATTGAAATAAGAAGAAAATGAGGTGGATCAATATTAGATATAGATGGGATATATAGGTTATAATTTTGGAAGTGCTAAAAGTGTTACTAGTAACCTTATACGGTTTAATTTGATTTGATCAACTTATTTCAAAAGTATATATTTGTAAATTAGCATAATTGGGATATTGGACATGATATAATATGAATTAAGTGTCATATTACAAGGTCCTTATGTGCATATGATTTTAGAAATGCAAACTAGATAATTCTTTAAGAATCGGATGCGAATCGGTTTGGAGATCGAATGAACGGACATAGGAATTACCTATGGGAATGAATGGTGATTAAGATAGGTTGCAACCAAATAAAAATAGATGAGACACACAAGATTAGGGCTGCAAGATAAGGGAGAAAATCAGATTTGCCATTTACTTGCCACCTCGTGCTTTCTTATTAAGCTTAAGCTAACACCTCAAACCCTTCACCCTTAAGCAACGACCAGACCCTCATTTCAGCCATTTTCATCTTCCAAACACACACCTTAAGGTCTCCATGTGATCCAAATTGATTCCAAGTTGAAATAAAAGCAAGAAAAGCAAAGAAGAAGTGATTACCATCAAGTTAGCCTCAAAATCTGCATAGGTAACACTTATCTACGGTTTTGCCTTTGGTTTTCAGATTATTATGAATGGTTTTATGGATTATTAAGCTTTCAGTATCTCTTATAAAAGTGTTAGGAAGTTTTTAGTTAGACTTTGGTGCACAAAGAAAGGGTTTTTGATCACAAACACTTAATAGGAAATACTTGTGGCAGAAACTGTCATCTTACTGTTTTCTTGTGTTTTAGACTTCAAAAGTGTATGGTATGTTGAATAAAACCTATAATTATTACCATTTACATGACCATATATGAGTTAAGAGTATTGGAATGAATTTTTATCAGTTGGAAATTGAAATAGAGAAAGATATTGGAGAAACACTCAAACTGCCAAAATAGCAAAATCTGTTTTGGTGTGCTGTGAAGGAAACTGAATTAAGGGAGCTAAATCGATTATTTTTGGTAATAATATGACCTGTTTGTCTCATTATATATGTTATATAAGTATGTTGAAAATTTTGGAGTGATTGAATATACTTAAGGGTGCCAAAACCATTAATGTCATGAAGTGTGCAAAACTGTCACGGTAGGAAATAATCTGTTTCAGTATGTCGTGAAGAGAGCTGAACTTGGGAAGCTATATCCGTGATTTTTAGCAATTATATGATATGGTTACATTTATATACATGTTATATAAGTGTGGTAAAAATTTTGGAGTGATTGGATATGTTTAGGGATGTTAAAATTATCATACAACTAAACTTGACAGCAAGAAAATATGAAAATGTGAATCTGCCACATTTGATCACTTAGCATGTTTCAACCTAGACATGTTGCTATTGAGTGTTAACAATTAGGTACATGCTATTAGAGTTATAATACTTCAATTACATGATGTTTTCATGTATTTAAGATGAGAAATTGAGGTATTTGAGGGGCTATATTGGGTTCTAGTTTGTGAAAGGTTGATTGTTAGCTTATAGTTTGGTGTTTAAGGTCTAGTATGAGATTTTGTGCTTTCAACTTGCCAAATTGGGTATGGTGCTTGATGTTGGGTAATATTACAGGCTATTTTACATCTAAGGTTGGAGAGGAATACTAAACAAATTTAGACTAAGCCACCAACCAAGTGAAAGGTAAGTAAAGATTCATTTGCAACTACAATGCATAGACATAGTAGATGTGTGAATTATATATAATATCATAAATCATATGTGCATAGTAGAGGGCTCTCCATTGAGCATACATACATGGGCATTGTCATTAGCACGTGCATGCATCATATACTAGCATTGTGATAAATCTTGCATTGCACGGCATGATTCAGAGAAAGAAAAATATTTTGTTGACCACTACTAGTGTACTGAAGCATGCACGGTGTTATGCATGGATTTGCAGGTTCGCGTGTATGGATTTGCATGCGTATGAGTATGCATGGATTTGTATGCTTATATGATTATTGGCCATTGGATTATGACGGTATACAGAGCTCTTTTCCGGTGCATGAGATAGTTGCGTTGGTCAGGGGCCCAAGAAAGAAATGATTTTGAGAGAAATATTTTGATGCATAAAATTGCATTATGAGCATAGCATTTTGAGTTGCATGACTTGATATTGTGGATTATTCTTTGACATGCATAATCTTTACTTGCTGAGCGTTAGCTCATATAGTTTATGCATTAGGTGAGTACGATGATACTTGAAGCATCTTTGGCTGGCTGGTCGGCTGTTGGAGCTCCTGCAGGTGTTTGAGGGAGTGTGTACATGGATGACGACCTGTTGGGCTATTTTGTTGGCTTGTTATATTTTGAGTCTGGTGTATTATGTTTTTAGATTGGCACTATATTTCTCTTTTAAAACTTTACTGTAGTTAAGTATGTAAATATTGTGGTCGTTGTGGGTGTTGTGTTTTTATATAAATACTGATCCTTCTATTTTAAACAGGGTTGTGTATGTAAGAAGTGATTTAGCTTTTCTTAAAATGTTAAAAAAAAAATATTCCATGCATGCACACAGGTTCTATCATGTCAATTATACAATATATATGGTTGTGTAGGAATTGGGGGGGGTGGGTGTTACAGAGTGGTATCAGAGCCCAGGTCTTGATTCTGTAGACTGTCCATGTACATAACCTTTGAAACTTGCAGAGCGCAGCCATGCCAGTAAGTTTTATATTATCATATATTGCATTTCATATTTCATAAATTATATTGGCCACATGTTGTCAAACTTGTATAAACAGCGCTGCAAAATGGTGAGAACTTGTGGTGAGAGCAGTGGTGGTGCCAGAGCACAGAGGAATGAGACACCCATCTCGATTAATAATCGAGATACCATGATTAATCGGTTAACAGAACTGATTGAACGACAGTCCGAACAGATTCAACAATTGCTTCGGCAGAGGGATAATGGTGAGCAACCACGGGTGGAGGTAAACCAACAGCGGGCAGACTATATATATATGGTGGGAGAACGATTTTGGAGACTAGATCCCCCAACATTTGAGGATGCTATTGATCCTACCGCTGCAGAGGACTGGTTGAGGACCCTGGAGAACATGTTCCAGTACAGCAGGGTGCCAGTAGAGGAGAGGGTAATGTGTGCAACTTTCATGCTTTTCTTGTTTTTAAAAAAATGAAAACCTATCCATTGAATTGAAAATATAATTAATTTTTAAATATTCAATACAAATTATTTATTTCATTATTTAATTGTGATTACAATTTTACCATATTTTCATATTTTAAACATTTTCATTTCTGAGTTATTATCCAAGTAAACTTTGTACACACTTTTAAATTAATTTTTTTAAAACATATAAAAAATATTTAATTAATTAAACTTTTTAAATCTACTAATTTATCTCTCAAACAACAACATTAAATTAAAAAAACAAAATAAAAGAAAGTACTCATGTTGTTTTTCTTCTCAATTCATAAGCTATGTTTCAACTTTGTATTTTTATTTACAAGTCATCTTACTACGCTGCAAACTAGTAATGAAGTAAAACATAAGACTAAATTTCACTATATGCAATATATTGCCCTCATTATGCTGCATTGTCTCGAACAAATAAAAGTTGAAATCATAATATATTTAAAATTAATCTTATATCAATATTCCAAATTTATGTAAAATCAATAATATATATTCTTTAGTTATTCTAAATAAAAACTTTTAACCCCTTTAATAAAAACTTTTAAATTTAAAAAAATATTTAATTATCCATAAACCAATATTCCAAAATTAAACTAATTGTATTTCAATTAATAGTTATCAAAGAAATTAAAATTATGTATTTTTAAACAATCAATAGATATTATTTATAACGTATTCAATTTATGGTTTATAATTATACTTATTTCAATATTTTATGATCGTAAATATATATTCTTTAGTTATTCTACATTTAAATATTTTTAACCCCCTTTAATTATTTTACTTTTAAATTTATAAAATGTCATTAATTATTCTTTGAACAATCTCCTAAAATTAAATTATTTGTATACTTCAATCAAAAACTATTTAAGGAATTAAAATATATTTATTTTCAAAATATGTAGATTTTCTAATTCTGAAATATTAAAAATTTTGAGTAATTGTTCTAGTAAAATTAAGTATATAAATTCAAATTAACTTTGAAATAATATAGATAATTTTTAATATTTATACATTCCAAATTACTATATATTATATATTTGTTTTAAAAAAATGAAAACCTATCCATTGAATTGAAAATATAATTAATTTTTAAATATTCAATACAAATTATTTATTTCATTATTTAATTTTGATTGCAATTTTACCAGATTTTAATATTTTAAACCTTTTCATTTTTGAGTTATTGTCCTAGTAAAACTTTGTACACACTTTTAAATTAAATTTTTTAAAAACATATAAAAAATATTTAATTAATTAAACTTTTTCAATCTACTAATTTGTCTCTCAAACAACAACATTAAATTAAAAAAACAAAATAAAAGAAAGTACTCATTTTGTTTTTATTCTCAATTCATAAGTTATGTTTCAAATTTGTATTTATATTTAAAAGTCATCTTACAATGGTGCAAAGTAGTAATGAAGTAAAACATAAGACTAAATTTCACTATATGCAATAAATTGCCCTCATTATGCTGCATTGCCCCCAACAAATAAAAGTTGAAATTATAGTATATTTAAAATTAATCTTATATCGATATTCCAAATTTATGTAAAATCAATAATAAATATTCTTTAGTTAATCTAAATAAAAATTTTAACCCCTTTAATAAAACTTTTAAATTTAAAAAAATATTTAATTATCCACAAACCAATATTCCAAAATTAAATGAGTTGTATTTCAATTAATAGTTATCAAAGAAATTAAAAGTACGTATTTTTTAAACATTCAATAGATATTTTTATAATGTATTTAATTTATAGTTTATAATTATACTTATTTCAATATTTTATGATCGTAAATATATATTCTTTAGTTATTCTACATTTAAATATTTTTAACCCCCTTTAATTATTTTACTTTTAAATTTATAAAATATCATTAATTATTCTTTGAGCAATCTCCTAAAATTAAATTATTTGTATACTTCAATCAAAAACTATTTAAGGAATTAAAATATATTTATTTTCAAAATATGCAGATTTTTTTAAATTTGAAATATTTAAAATTTTGAATAATTGTTCTAGTAAAATTAAGTATATAAATTCAAATTAACTTTGAAATAATATAGATAATTTTTAATATTTATACATTCCAAATTAATATATATTATATATTTGTTTTTAAAAAAAATGAAAACCTATCCATTGAATTGAAAATATAATTAATTTTTAAAGATTCAATACAAATTATTTATTTCATTATTTAATTTTGATTGCAATTTTACCAGATTTTAATATTTTAAACCTTTTCATTTTTGAGTTATTGTCCTAGTAAAACTTTGTACACACTTTTAAATTAAATTTTTTTAAAACATATAAAAAATATTTAATTATTAAACTTTTTAAATCTACTAATTTGTCTCTCAAACAACAACATTAAATTTGAAAACAAAGGAAAAGAAAGTACTCATGTTGTCCTTCTTCTCAATTCATAAGTTATGTTTCAACTTTGTATTTATATTTAAAAGTCATCTTACAACGGTACAAAGTAGTAATGAAGTAAAACATAAGACTAAATTTCACTATATGCAATAAATTGCCCTCATTATGCTGCATTGCCCCCAACAAATAAAAGTTGAAATCATAGTATATTTAAAATTAATCTTATATCTATATTCCATTTATGTAAAATCACTAATAAATATTCTTTAGTTATTCTATATAAAAATTTTAACCCCCTTTAATAACTTTTAAATTTAAAAAAATATTTAATTATCCATAACCAATATTCCAAATTCAAATGAGTTGTATTTCAATTAATAGTTATCAAAGAAATTAAAAGTACGTATTTTTTAAACATTCAATAGATATTATTTATAATGTATTTAATTATAGTTTATAATTATACTTATTTCAATATTTTATGATCGTAAATATATATTCTTTAGTTATTCTACATTTAAATATTTTTAACCCCCTTTAATTATTTTACTTTTAATTTATAAAATTCATTAATTATTCTTTGAGCAATCTCCTAAAATTAAATTATTTGTATACTTCAATCAAAAACTATTTAAGGAATTAAAATATATTTATTTTCAAAATATGTAGATTTTCTAATTCTGAAATACTTAAAATTTTGATTAATTGTTCTAGTAAAATTAAGTATATAAATTCAAATTAACTTTGAAATAATATAGATAATTTTTAATATTTATACATTCCAAATTAATATATATTATATATTTGTTTTTAAAAAAAATGAAAACCTATCCATTGAATTGAAAATATAATTAATTTTTAAATATTCAATACAAATTATTTATTTCATTATTTAATTTTGATTGCAATTTTACCAGATTTTAATATTTTAAACCTTTTCATTTTTGAGTTATTGTCCTACTAAAACTATGTACACACTTTTAAATTATTTTTTTTAAAACATATAAAAAATATTTAATTATTAAACTTTTTAAATCTACTAATTTGTCTCTCAAACAACAACATTAAATTTGAAAACAAAGGAAAAGAAAGTACTCATGTTGTCCTTCTTCTCAATTCATAAGTTATGTTTCAACTTTGTATTTATATTTAAAAGTCATCTTACTACGGTACAAAGTAGTAATGAAGTAAAACATAAGACTAAATTTCATTATATGCAATAAATTGCCCTCATTATGCTGCATTGACTCCAACAAATAAAAGTTGAAATCATAGTATATATTTAAAATTAATCTTATATCTATATTCCAAATTTATGTAAAATCACTAATAAATATTCTTTAGTTATTCTAAATAAAAATTTTAACCCCCTTTAATAAAACTTTTAAATTTAAAAAAATATTTAATTATCCATAAACCAATATTCCAAAATTAAATGAGTTGTATTTCAATTAATAGTTATCAAAGAAATTAAAAGTTACGTATTTTTTAAACATTCAATAGATATTATTTATAATGTATTTTATTTATAGTTTATAATTATACTTATTTCAATATTTTATGATCGTAAATATATATTCTTTAGTTATTCTACATTTAATATTTTTAACCCCCTTTAATTATTTTACTTTAAAATTATAAAATATCATTAATTATTCTTTGAGCAATCTCCTAAAATTAAATTATTTGTATACTTCAATCAAAAACTATTTAAGGAATTAAAATATATTTATTTTAAAATATGCAGATTTTTTAATTTTTGAAATATTTAAAATTTTGATTAATTGTTCTAGTAAAATTAAGTATATAAATTCAAATTAACTTGAAATAATATAGATAATTTTTAATATTTATACATTCCAAATTAATATATATTATATATTTGTTTTAAAAAAAAA
>CM033114.1:14907455-15153920 GCA_019321725.1 Paulownia fortunei
TTTCATCTTCTATTTGCCACATAGCTTCTTCTATTGAGGATTTTGCCATAAGACTTTAACCAATGAAATTTTCTTGTCTTTTATCCAATGAAATTTTCTTACTTCTGAGTTGTTTCCCCTCTCATAGAAGAATCTTTATAGGCCCGTTTTTATAGCTCAAATTTTCTTTCAGATCTATTAGTTCAATATTCAAAATATGAGACAAAGTTGCAATATATTACTCAACATGGATACATGAACTACGTTGTCCACTTTACGATCAAGTATCTAGGCCACATCCCTAATTCTTTCAATAATGCAAAATGGACCAATATACCTAGAACTGAGTTTTTCTTTCTTCCCAAAACACATAATCTATTTTATTAGGGCTACCTTTAGAAATACTTGATCCTCTACTATGAATTCCAACATTTTTCTTCTTTGGTCGACTAACTCTTTTATCAGCTTTGGGCAGTTTGCATATGTTCACAAATTTTATCATGGCTTCTACCATTTCTCGAACTATGTCTGAGCCCAAAACTTTTTTTCACCAATCTCATCCCATTGAATTGGAGACCGACACTTTCTACCATGTAATGTCTCATAAGGAGCCATTTCAATAGTGTTGTGATAGTTGTTATTGTAAGAAAATTCCACCAAAGGCAAAAATTTACTCGATTGATCTTGAAAATCTAATATACAAGCTCTAAGCACATTCTCTAAAGTCTATATTGTTGGTTCTGATTGTCCATTAGTTTGGGATGATATGTAGTGCTAAAGGATAATTATGTTCTCAATGCCTTATTTGCACTTTTCCAAAAGGCAGATAAAAATCTTAAATCTCTATCTGTGAAGTCTAACCACTTCTTGTATATAAATTTGTATATAACTATCCATAGAATAGGTAGAAAAAAATGGGGAGAAAATGAGTAGATTTGGTTAATCTATCAACAATATCCCAAATAGCATTATAATATTTAACTGACTTTGGTAACCATTAACTACGATTTTTGAGTCACCACCATAGTTGTTGTACATTATATTGATTTTATGCTTAATGCATCAAACTACAACATTAGCCTTTACAAAATGATAGTTGATAACACAATCATAATCTTTCACAAGTTCCAACCATCTCCGTTGTCACATATTTGATTCCTTTCATGTGAAGACCATACAAATAATGTCTCCATATTTTAAGTGCGAACACCACTGCATCAAGTTCTAAATCATGCTTAGCATAATTCTTTGGATATTCCTTAAGCTATCTAGATGCATATATGATTACCTTACCATTTTGCATCAATACACATCCCAACTTATTTTTTGAAGCATCATTATAAACTATAAAACTTTCAGTTTCTAATGGAATCAAATGGATAAGTGATGAAGTCAACCTTTTCTTTACTTTCTAAAAACTTTGCTAACAAGCATCTGTCCATTTGAATGTCACATCACACCTTTTCTAGTCAATTGTGTCAAAGGAGAATCTATAATGGTGAATCCCTCCAATAAATCTACAGTAGTATCGAGCTAAGCCTAGAAAACTTTGTACTTTGGAAGGATTGGTAGGTTGTGACCAACTACTAATAGCTTCTACTTTATTTGGGTCTACTGATATTCCTTCTCCGGATATTATATGCCCCAAAATTACCACTCGGTCTACCAAAACTCATATTTTGTAAATTTAGCATACAACTATTTTCCTTTTAGAACTTCTAATACCATTTCTAAATGTTTAACATGTTCTTCATTTTTGGAGTAAATTAGGATATCATCAATGAACATAATAACAAATCTATCAAAAAAATCTTCAAACACTCGATTCATCAAATCTATAAATGCTATTACAGCATTTTTCAACCCAAATGGCATCGCCAAAAAATTCTAATGTCCATAACTCATGCTAAATCCTATCTTAGGAATGTCATCCTCTTTTATTTTTAATTGATGGTACCTAGATCGCAATCAATCTTTATATATTTAGTTACACCTTGAAGCTAATCAATTAAATCATCGATGGTCTATACGCAGTCTCATTGTACTATCTTTCTTCCGTACAAATAACACTAGTGCACCCCATGGTGAAAAGGTTGCTCTAATGAAACTTGTATATAGTAATTCCTTCAATTGTATCTTTAATTCTTTTAATTCAATTGGTGCCATTCTTTAAGGAGCTTTACATATCGAAGACATTCCTAGATTTATGTTAATCACAAAACTCTATTTCACAAACTCACTAAAGGTCAGACCATATATTTCTTCAATGTTCATCACACGTACTAAGCACCCCCTGCACCCACTATTTAATAACCGTTGTACTTTTTATATTTATATGACTAGAAATTTAAAACTTTTAACAATTCCAATAAAGGTGAATAGTTCATCTCCAAAAGGTTGGAACGTCACTATCTTTTTCTCTTAATCAATCGTAACATGATATTTTGATAACCTATCTATACCATAATATTTCATAGCCAAAACAGTATTCAATATAGACTTCTCGATTTCCAATGGGAATAACATAAGCTCTTAAAACATGATTAGTTTATTTTGGATCTCTAGAAAAAATCATCACATTGTAACCGACCTCATCTATATCAGGTATCCTACCCAACCTCTTCACATACTCAGTGGACATAAACAAATGTGTAGCTCTATAGTTAAAAAATATGAATGCTAGGATACCATAAATAGCAAATTTACTTATTACGACTGATGGGTTTACCTCAGCATCTATTTTGGTAAGGGTGAAGACCTTAACTGGCACTTTCTTTAGTCCTGTGGGATTCAGATTATCTGGGCATGCTTGGGCAATTGTTAACCTTTCCACACACATAACATCTTCTAGTCTCTATAGTGCAGGCTCCACTATGCTGACCACCACATTTAGGGTAAGAGGATTGTGGTATTAGTACTTGGCCTTGACTAGTCTTCAATTGCTTACTTTGGTCCCATTATTGTTGTCCTTGTCTTGGCTAGATTTAGGTTTTTGATTTTGAGATTGAAATAAAACATGTGATTGGGCTTAGAAGGAGGGTGAAAATTCTGATTTTACCATAAGTAGCCACCTAAGCTTAAGCACCTCAGGCTACCACCTCAAGCCTTTCTTCACTCTTAAGCACTAGCCCACACTCATAACCATTTCTGAGTCATTTCACCTTCCAAACACCTACCTTAAGCTCTCCAAGTTATCCCTAGGTGATCTCAATTGAAAGAGAAGACAAAGGAGGCAAAGTGAAGTAGTAACTGACAAATTAATGCTGAATTTGTGCATAGGTGAGGTTCACTCATGGTTTTAGCTATAATTTTAAAACTATTTAAGGGTTTTAAGATTTCTAAAGCTTCTATTCTTGTTTATAATCTTGTTTGGGTTTTATTGGTGGTCTTATTATGCACAAAACAATGATTTTTGGTTGCAAAAGCTTAGTAAGAATCACTAAAGGCAGAAACTCTGTTGTTGCTGATTTTGATTTTTTAAGATTTATAAAAATGTGTAATACCTTGAGAAAAACCTATATCATGGATGTGTATATATATGATTCTAGGTTATAGATGTAAGTTTGGAAAGGTTACAAGTTGAAATATGAAATAATAATTGAAGAAACACTTAAAACTGTCACTATAAGATTTTTAGTTTTGGTGTTTTGTGAAGGGGTCTAATTTTGCTGAGGTAAATCCGTTATTTTTGATAGGGTTATGGCATGGTTACCTTTGATTATATATTATCTAAGTTTGGTAAAAGAGAGTGATTAAATGTACTTAAGGGTGTAAAAAAACATCTTGAAACATAATTGGACAACAAGCAAATAAGGAAAAACCTGAATCTGTGTACTTTAATATTTACCATGTTTGTGTTGTTATTAAGTTTTAATAAGTGGGAAATTTTTTTTCCTATGTATTGGGGTTATAATACTTCAATTTTGTGATGTTAACATGTATTTAAGATGAGAAATTAAAATAATTATGGGACTATTTTAGGTATTAGTTTGTAACTTGAAAAGTTTGATTGTTACCTAATTTATATTGATGTCCAAGGTCTTAGTGCAAGATTAGGTGTATTGAACTTGCCAATTTAAGGATGGCCTTTGATGTTGGACAATATTACAGGTTGTTTTCCATCTAAGGTTGAGGATAAAAAATTTAACAACTAGAGTAAGCCACCTACAATGCTAAATATAAGTAAAAATCCATTTGCAACTACAATGCATGGACATAGTATGTCTTGATGTAATTATGCGAATGTGATGATAACATTTGAATAGGTATGATAACAATCAAATTATGTACCTTATGATATTGGGAATGCTTGAAAGATGTTTAGAGTAAAAATGGTTTGCATTCTTACCATTCATGAGTAGTTGCATGTGCATGCATGGCACATGAGCAAAATTGAGATTTTTGCATGCATGACATACATTTATAAAAGAATTAGTATTAAAAAGATGTTTGTTGGTCACTACTAGTGTATTGAGGCATGTTTATATGATATTTTGGGCGCCGCAAGTGGGATACTTCTCAGTGGATCATAGGGGCAGATAGGAGATGGACATCTAGTGGTCACGGAGGATGGTCCACTTGACTATGCCTTTGTTATGATTAACGCCATAGGTGGGATACTTTCTGGGGGATTATAGGGGATGACAGGAGGTAGACCTTCGGTGATCAGGGGAGGATGGTCTATTCGACTGTGTCAATTTGAGATTGGCCATTTGATGTTTGATATTGATATTGGGTAGAGCTTTATCCAGTGCATAGTAGATTGGCCAAGAGATTTATTAAGGAAAATAATTATGAATGAAATAACTTGAATTATGAGTACTCAAATATGATACATATTTTGCATGATATCTTGGAAATGTGTTGCATGATGTTTATATCATATTGTTGACATACTGGTTTTTACTTATTGAGCATTAGCTTACGTAGTTCATATATTGTAGGTGAATGGTGATCCCTGAGACCTTTGATTTGTTGAACTAGCTGGTGGCACTTCTATAGATTTTCGAGGATCATATTACATAGATAACGACTGTTGGGATATTTTGTGGGTTGTTATTCTAATTTTGATGGTTCTTGTATTATATTTTAGGATTTTGTATTGGTATATATATAACTTTGGAAACTTTTTTATAGATAAGTTTGAGTGTGGGGGTGATTATGATAGATGTTGTGGATATACAAATAGTTATTTGTTCATATACTAGGCTTTTAGTGCGAAATACTTTACTCGTGTCACTGTCATATCTGACTATGTAAAAAAAGGGCGTACATTATGCTATATTCCCTTATTGAAATTACTTCTGCATATATATATATATATATATATATATATATATATATATATATTTGATGGGTTATGTCAGATTGGTATCAAGGCCTACGTTTGTGGTTTTGTAGACTCTATCATATACGTGATCTTGAAATCTTGTGGAGCCTAGCTATGCCAGCAAGTTTTATATGTTGTATAATTCATTATATATGTCATGAATGATACTGGCCATGTGTTATAAGATTCTATATTAAATAAATATTGCAGTTATAGTGAGAATAAGGAACAAGGGTAGTAGTGGAACTAGAATTGCAACATAAGAGAAACCAACCCAGATTAATGATCATGATGATATTATTAATAGGCTTATAGAACTTGTTGAATGTCAATCACAGCAAATTCAGGAACTTATACAAAAAGGGATATTGGTGGATAATAAAGGGCTGAAATAGCATAATCACAACAACGAGTAGAACAATTTGGAGATAGTTGGGGAGAGATTCAAAAAATTAAATCCACTGATATTTGAAGATGCACTAGATCCTACAACTGCAAAAGATTGGCTAAGAACTTTGGAGAACATGTTTCAGTATGGAAGAGTTTTAGAAGAAGAGAGTGATATGTGCATCGTTTATGCTTTGAGTTAGTGTTGGACATTGGTGAGATACAATAAGGAGCATAAACAAATGGATACTATGATCTGGGATAGATTTAAAGAGTTGTTTTAAACTAAATACTTCACACTCCAGTTCGTGCCATGAAGATAAATGAATTTATACAACTACAATAGGGAAGCATGACAGTTGGAGAATACATTTCCAAATTTGAATAGTTGTTTAGATGGCCTCACATATGGTCAGTACTGATGTACTAAAAGTTGAAATATTTCTTGAGGGTTTGAGACCATAGCTATATCGAGGTATGAACATGACGGGAATTCAAGGAGTAATATTTTCATTGATTATTGGGAAAACACTAGTTACAGAACAAGCTGAATTCAGAATTATTCATGCTGAGGATGCTCAACGCCAGTTTAAGCAAGGATCAGTACAAAGTTGGGTTAGAATTTATCTTATTACAACCTATTTTATTCACCACATGATTCTATAAATACTTCCAACCCTAATTTGTAACCTTCCATTCAATTTTTAACCCAATTAATCCCCTATTCTTGCACAATTGTCAAAATTGCACTTTGATAATTTTGTGCACATATAAACCTCGTATAATCACATTTCAATCCTAGTATATCATGTCTAGTGTCCCAAATATACAATTTACCAACATATACTTCTGAAACTCCTTGATCAAATGAAATCAAATCATATAGCTTACTAATAACACCTTTAACACTTTCAGAACTATAGTATAACACTTTTAACACTTCTAAAATATTAGTATATAACCCATGAATATCTAAAATATTGATCAACTTAATTTTTCATCACATCTCAATGCTAAATAGACTACTTAGGTTTGGAAAATTCAACAACTACCATATACCATAATCTAGCAATTTAGTGCTCAAGAATGCCATTATAAGAGAAAATGAATTACGTCGTGTCAATATCAATGCAATTGACATATAAATAGCATAAAATGTATGAATCATATTGGTCAAGTGAGTAGTGTGAGACATAGGTACTACCTAAATGACGGATCTTTTGTTGGCTACTCATTAACCTCCATATGTGCCAATATAACATCCAAGGTATCCCTTTTGTGATTGTTAGACAATCAGAAGGTACATCAAGGTGAAACATGACGTGCATAAGGCTATTATGGTACCTCAAGTCTAAGCCTAATTATGTACGATCATAATATGAAAATTCTTATTTTGACAGACAACATCTCCAACTAAGAATTTCCAACAGGCCTGTTCAGTGTACTTATTCTCTAACAAACATCCGCATACATATACCAGCATCATTATGCCGACGTCCATGGAGCGAGACATCCTCCTTATTCGAGCATGCATTGTATGCGTTTATCTGTTGTGCTATTCGATATCCTATCTCAAAATCCCTCGACTCAAAACTATTTTAAGTCCAAAGCCATAGAAGCATGTTCCATGATCACCATAAAATATACAACCATACCCATAGCTAAATTTGGTATGGGGACTTTATCTAATTAGCATAAATAATTAAAGATAAAGAAAATTTTCTATTTTATTAATATGATATGAAAAAGATCATTTTACAAATACAAGAGCATAATAGATGTCCAATCTAATTGGCGTGCAAGCACTACTCTAACAATCTCCCACTTGCTCTAATGTCAATTACCCATGTACCTCTGGCCCATCTTCTCAAGATGTCCGTCGAATACCTTCTATACTAGGGGTTTAGTTAGTTGGTTTGCTATATTTTCTGCTAAGGTAACTCTTTCCACTATAATGTCATCTCCATCAGTGAATCTCTCCAATCAAGTGGTTTCACCTCATTATGTGCTTGGATCTTTGATGAGACCTCTGATTTTTGCTTGTGCAATAGATCCGTTGTTATAACATTACATTGATATATGATCAACTACAAATGGAACTATACCCAACTCTTGGTTGAAGTTCCTTATCTAAGCAGCTTCCTTTGCTACATCGTATGCAATAATATATTTAATCTTGGTGGTGGAATTTGCAATTGTCTCTTTCTTGGAACACTTCCAGCTAACCACACCATCATTTATGGTGAATACGTCTTTGGACATCAACTTTGAGTCATTTATATTATACTAAAAACTAGATTCAGTATAACCTTCTAGTTTAAGTTCTCCAGAGTCGCATACAAGAAAGATGTCCTTCATTCTTCTCAAGTACTTGAGGATCATCTTTACGGCCTTCAAGTGTTCCTTATCTAGACTGGACAAATATCAGTTCGTGACACTCAAAGAATATGTGACTTCAGGCCTCGCACATAGTATACCATACATTATGCTTCCAATGGCAGATGTATAAGATGCAAGTCATCCTTTCTCTCTCCTCAGAAATCTTTGGGGATATAGCCCTTGAGAGAGAAATGCCATGACTCATTGGCAAGAATCCCTATTTCAATTCCTCCATGCTAAACCTCTTTAGCATTTTGTCTATGTATATAGATTGGGATAATCTAATCATTCTTCTAAACCAATCTATATAGATCTTTATTCCCACAATTAAGGATGCTTTTTCCAAATCCTTTATGGAGAACTGGTTAGACAACCAAGTGTTAGTTAACTACAGCATTCCTACATCATTCCCAATGAGTAGGATGTCATCAAAAAACAACACAATAAATGTCATTGTGCTCCTAATACTAGACACAAGGCTAGTTTCTATCTTATGTATGTTGAAGTTGACAATAAAGGTGTCAAACAATGGAGGCATAGACTGTAGGATGAGATCCATATAGAGTTCACTATGCATGACGACTCCAAGGGACTCGAACCTTCCTATCAGGCCTATCATATTCAATCCATGGTAATGGATTGAAGAGCCCTCCATCATGTGGGTCCTAAAATGCTCTTTCAAGATCTGATATCTTGCCTACCTAGTATGTTCACCATACAACTTTTGTAGGTGAACATAGATATCATGCACATGTGCATGTACCTCGTGTTGTCTCTACAACTTGTTTAACATCAATGTCATCATATAGCATCGCACTTGTAAATCATTATTAAATAAACCATATGCAGGCATCTAATACATACAGAACTGGTTGATCATGGCAATCTATGCGATCCACTGAGCCAAAATGGATCTAAGTCAATCTAAGGGTGATAAAATAGAATATAAACTATTTCTATTACATAAATATATCCCATACATTCATGGGCCTTTTTTTATTCTCTATCTTGATCCTTTTTCTCATCCACCAAAAATTTAAAAAATGTAAAGTACATACATGGAAAGAATAAGAGACATGCTGGCCTATTTCAAAGCCCAAAAACATAAAAATCCAATCGCATTAGTCAAATGGCTCTTTGATCATCCCATAGATGCTCAAAAACATATCTCATAAATTATTAGAGCGTGTAAATTTACCATCCTTTTAAAATTATAATTCCAAAACTTGGGATAAAATCTTGATTTTTCAAGAAAAACTTATTTTTCAAAAAATTAAAATTAATAATTTAGTTAAAATTTTAAAAAAATGATTTTTAAAAATTAAAATAAATGGGTTATCCAACAGCCCCGGATGTAGTAGCATGTTGCCTACTACATGTGGGCAGTGTGCATGCCAGCTCTGCACCCATCACATGTAGTCCTGTATACTGTCAGCATGCATTGCTGCCTTTGCATGCAGTTGTTGTGTGTTGGGCAACCACAACACCACTTGTCATTCCTAGGTTGGTATACTACCGACGAGCAGTACACATGGGCAGTAGCCCACGCGCTCGCTCACAAACGGTGCTTCCTACCCTTTACCCAATATCGACTACTATGAAATAATGATGTTATTGTGTCGTTTGAATCATATTCATAATTTTTAATAATTAAATTCAATTTGCAAAATAAATATATCCCAATCTTTTACAATCCATAAATCGAATTTAACAATTAAATTCAAGTGGTGTAAATTGAATCCCATTTAGAATTACTTAAATTATGGCTCTAATATCACTGTTGGGTTCACTTAACTGTGGGGGGTGGGTGTGCGTATTGGACAAATAAAAAATTTAATCAATACATGTTATAACAATTATAATACCACCCCAGGTTCAATGTGATTTTAACGATTTTGCAATCCAATTAGTTTTATGCATAAAGTAAAAATTGTCAATTTATACCTTTTAATGTACTTCTATTGATGCAGGGTCTAAAGCAATCAATGGGTAGCCCCTTTATGAGTTTTGGTTCACAAGGATCCAAACGTCTCCCCTCTAAAGCAGTCCACACTTTGAGCAAGAACACAATCATAATTTTGCTAGCAATTCTAATTTCTTTACTAACCTAGTTTTTGGAGTGTGTAGGGTGAGTATTAATTCTTAATATCAACTTGTGATAATAGAATTAAATACTTTTTATAGAAAGATGGAATTCTTTTTGTGTTGGAAGAAAGAAGATGGAGAAGAAAAACGTTTTTTCTTTCTAGGGTGATGGCCAAAAATTTGAGTGAGTGGCCTCTTGTTTTATTGGTTGGAGGATTTTAATTGATCATAAGATCTCCCAAAAAATCCACAATTCTATCTCTTCTTATCTTCCCAATATATGAAGAATTAATTATTATCTAATTCAATTAGATAATTATAAGAACCTTCCATTCTTATATCTCCACTTTTATTCTAACAACTCTTATGGACCTCTACTAACAGACCTCAATGAATTGAACTTGGACTCTTAATTAAATTCCATCATTAATTAATCCAATCAAATAAATGTTCCACTATAATTAGACTTCCTAATCTTATTAGGTCCAATTAAATTCGAAAGAACTCTTTCTAATTCAATCAAGCAAGTCAATGCTTGTATTTTCTCTTTCAATCCTAGACTAACTACAATGGTGATAAACATCTATCTATTCTGATAGATTGGGCCAGTAAGTTTGCTTGTGTATCTTGATTAACCTAAGTGAAATCTACAACAACAATAATTATCCTAAGTAGGGCAGAAAAATAAGCATTTTTCTAATTAATATATATTTATGATTTGGTCTTCAATAAAAAATATCGCCCACTATTTTATTCAAATTCAATCACCCTCTTGGAAGAACTTTTGAAAATCTAATTTCCTAGTAGGCTTCAAGTCTAATTAACGCTCCATTCCATGGACATTATAATGTTTAGCAGTAATCACAACTTACCCTACTTAACACATCCTACGACTCATGGTCAATACACTAAACTTAATTGCGTATCAAATGTCACTACTTATTATGGGAGGCATGGAGATTAGGCCTCGCCTAGTATTGCCCACCTTCACAAGATATAACAATTCAAGGCTTCAGACTTGAAAATAATTTCAAGTGAGGGAAACGCATGGGTTTTCTATCAAACAAGATCTTATCTTGTGATTATCTTGTTTAGTGTTACCTATCCTAGTGATGGTAAGCAAAGTGAAACATCATAGACATATATTAAACAACCACAACATGCGTCATATACATAATAAAATAAAGGATGATCATTAGCCTTTAATCCTATGAGATCCGCTCTAGCCAAAGTGGATCAATGTTAATCTAAAGGTAATAGTTAAAATGCTAATAGACCTATCTATTACATAAATATATCATGTACATTCATGGGCCTTCATTCCTCATTTTTGTCTTCATTCCATCTTCTTGTTAAGTTCACCAACTTATAAAAAGACTAAATTATTTCCACCTAATTTTACTCTCATTACATTTGATTAACATACGAAACCTTAAAACAAGTCCAAGGGTAAGTACACAAGAGAGATATAGAAAAACATTCAAAATAAAAATCAAAAAAAGGTAAGCCTTGTAGATTTCGTTATAAACCAAAATATATATAAAATTAAACTAATCACATTGGTTTAGGCTCCATGTCCATCATAACTACATGGTTAACAAATAATCATCATATGAAATTAAAGCATATAAATTTTCCCAATACGTTATATGTTATTTCTTTCAAATTTGGGATTAAAAGTTTTAGTTTTCACGAAAAAAATATTTTTGATAAAATAAAATTAACAATTAATTTTAATATGAAAATAAAAAATTCCACGTAACAACTACATGACGAGATGGAACATGGCAATGATCCAACACCTCGATCCTAAAGAGTTTATGGTTTGGGAACTAAAACACACTTATAATTAGTGTTTAAGGTGTATGATATAATTCTCAATCCACCATTTAATCAAAAATTACAAGGTGAAGATAAACAAACAAAGTGGATCAATTTTGTAAGAGAAAGCCATGGGTTTGTGCAGAAAAATATCAACAAAAGGAAAACCTTTTTCTCACTAAAATTTCAACTCTTTATCTTTTAAGATAATTTTTTCCCGCACAGGTGTTAACAGTAACTGGCAATCGTCTCCCAAGATACAATGACCTGACTTGAGATAGTAGCATAATAAATCTCAAGTCTATTGAACTATAGAAATGTTCAAAATTCTCTTTTGAACACTAGAGAGAAAGGAAGAAAGAATGTGAAATTCTTGGATGAAAATGAATGAATCAGGGAGGTCTATTTATAATTGTTAAAGAGTTGTAGGCAACAAACAACTGTTGGAAAATTTATTGATTGGATTGTACCTTGGAATTTACTAGACAGCCACAACCATTCAGTGTTAACTCGACGGACACCACTACCTAATAGATGTCTTTTGGTGTTGACCGGACATCTTTTTGCCTCATTAGCTGATTTCGCAGTACCACGCATTTCCATTTCAGTAAGTCCACTTATTACGTGCAGATTGGAAAGAAAAATAATTACAAATTTAATAAAAAAAAATTAATTTCTTTTGTATAAGAAAAATTATACCGGGTGGACTAACCAAGCAAGCTCAAGCTCAAGCCTAAGCTTAGAGCCAGCCTAGCCCAACCGGCCAACCTGTCACACGCATGTGGGCTTTTGGTCCATACCTACAAGGATACAGGTCTTCCACCTTTCAATGACTTTAGTACCCATTTTGGGGCCTAAACTCAAGTATCCAACTTGAGCTAAATAAAGTGAACAAACTTTAGCTTATTTTCTAATGTAGGATAGTGACTTCTCACCTTCTATATTTCAACAATTAATGCTTTTAAGTGGCTTATTTTTTGTATTAATTTATCATTCACCTAAAATTAGTTTTGAGAAATTAACTATATTAAATTCATCTACCCGTGGCATAGATTATGTTTAACCATTTTATTTTTATTTATAATTAAATAGAACCCACTTAATTATTGGTCAAATTGGGTCAAAAACCCAAATTTCTAAACCAATTTCTAACAGTCACCCAAGTGCTTATTTGAATCTTAATGACATAGTTGTCCTATTAAACTAAGATCTTGGGATCTCCAATCAACAAGGCTGGGTTACCGCTATGAAAATTCTTTACTTTGTAGGTTTTAGGCCCATCTCTGTAACACCCCTTAAGCTAACTGCAGAACCTAAATAAGTTGATATAGTTAAGTCAAAAAATATTAACTTTTCATTAATACTAGAATTATGGTTTTAATAAAAGTACCCCTTTTTGGCTATAAGAGAATGAACTTAAATTCATTTGTTGTTTCATTTCGTTTTAAACACACCATATAGATAAATCAAAACTGAGTACATTTATTTACAAAACCATAACAGAGCGGCTTATTTAAAAATAAAATAGAGTTTTCAAAATAGACTACAAAACAACTCAAAATATAGCATATGAACAAATCTCTGTCCAGCCGCTCTAGAGACTTAGTCAACCTCTAAACCTGTACATTTCTACCTACATCAGATGAATCTAATGAGCTAAAGGCTCAGTAAGGTGAAACTGATGCAGTAATAAATAGTGTACATGCAAGTCCCAGAAATAATTAAATATATTATTCAATTTAATAGCTTTCATTCATATTTCATTATTTAGGACCCTTGAAGTGTGGTACCTAATAATTAATATCGATAGATTGTGGTTTTCAAAACCTGTTCATAATGATTGGCCAATAAGAGAAATAATACAGGGTTTCCATACTTGGTCTTTCAACCTCAGGTATTAGTCATATTATGTCTCATTCATTGTAGTTTTTCTATACCGATTTTTCAACCTCAAGTATTTGACACCATTTGTTGGGTCCATCGATCCCTCCCGCGTCCCTTGTCTACCCGACCATCAATCCAGTACCATACTTTCTTTTCAAAAACCTCATTATATTCTTCATAGTATTTTCATGAACCATAAATGCATCAAATATTACATTATTTGATAAATAATGACAATTACATTAAAACATGAATAACATTATATGATTTTTATGATTCAGCAAATGAAAATTTCAACATACCTCAAGTCCACTTTATACTAAGTGAAAAGGTCAATCTCTTTGGAAGATAAGATGTGTTAAAGGCCTACCATAATCAAATCATGTACCTTTCAATATCCTTTTAATAAAGCACATAATCTATTCTAATTAAAATCACATACATTTTTCAATCTTTTGTAAACAATTTTATATCAATTACTTAACCTAAAAAACAATGCATACTCTATATTTTACTACTATTTCAAGACATTAAACATTAGGAAAACTATTAAATAACTAATAATTCAAACATAATTATTAGAGCAACCCCTAAAACACACACACAATCCAAATTAACATGACGTAAACTCGGTTCTAACTTAAATTGATTGTAACCTTCAATTAAGCAAACTAATTGCTATTGTTCACAATCATTCATAGGCACTTCCAATTACAATATAAGTATTACAAGATCAATAGAAATAAATAAATTAGGCATATTTCATAAGGCTATCAATTTTTTCTAGAAACTAACTTAATTAGTTTGGTTTTGATTTCAAGTGTAACCCACTTAAGTTCTCAATCATACAAAAAGATACTAAAATATGTAACCATCCAAGATATCATAAATTAATCATAAGAAATATTGAAAAAGAATATACCTTGATTAGATTAGAATTAAACTCCAAAATCAATGGTTTTCAAGCTTAAAAAGGGTAGAAACTTGTTCTAGTTTGTATTTTATAGATTCCTATGGATTGAATTCAATTTATGTGAGTAGGAGAGTGTAGAAATTTGGTTGAAACTTGGAGAAGAAGGGTTGGTCATTTTTTAGGAGCTTTCACAAGAAAATATGGCTAAAATGACTTCTTCGACATTTCAAAGAGAAGTAAGTGGAGGGTGATGATTGGTCGCATCATGCTTGGTATCTTCTCATGCCAAAAGCCACGTTTATGTGCTAGGGAGATGACAAAAATTGCTGCTTTGGTGTTATAATCAAGTGCAATGTGGTTTAGAATGATTTCATGTAACCTAGTCAACCAACAATCAAATTGTACCATTTTGCATACTTTTAGTTCTTAGCCAAATGTAACATATTTAGGCAAATAATCATTTTAAAATATAACAAGTATGGAGTAAAACAAATAATTCATTTCATGGTCATTCAACACATCAATCTTTCTTAACTGAGATACTGAGCTTTTCACTACAAAAAGGCACTTAAGGAATATGTTAAATCAAGAAACAAAAGTTTGATCTCATATTTCATGTACTAATGCATGTTAAAGCATAACTAGAGCATATAGTAACAATTATTCATGTCCATGCAATCATGCTATTTGTATGCCATAATTCGCTAATGCACATTGATTAGATGCATATTCATGTAATATGCTTATTATTAGCTATGTAAGAGAGAATTGGGCATTACAATCCTTCCTTCCTTATAAAAATTTCATCCTCGAAATTTGACGTATCAAATAATTCTAGATACTTGCTCTACATTTCTTCTTCTCTTTCCCATGTGACAACTTCTGTAGAATGATTTCTCTACAATACTTTAACAAGTCGAATCTTTTTCGTTCTCAACTCTTTTTCCTTCTGATCCAAAATTTGCACTGAATTTCTCTTCATAAGCTAAACCAAGAGTCAATTCCAACAGTTCATAACTCAACACATGAGAAGGGTTTGAAATGTACTTTATCAATATAGACACATGGAAAACATTGTGAACACTAGATAATGACAGAGGTATGACCACTCTATAAGCTTTATCACCAACTTTTTCGAGAATCTCAAATGGGCCGACATACATTAGGCTGAGTTTTCCTTTCTTTCCAAATCTCATGACACCTTTCATGGAGCTACTTTTAACAACACATGATCCCCAATGGAAAACTCTAGATCTTTTCTTCATTTATCTGCATAACTTTTCTATCTACTCTGCGCGATCTCCATTCTCATTAATCCAAGCACAAACTCCATTATAATGTGCTTCCATTTCCGCTCTGGAATCAGCAAAGGCTTTAACAACCCTGATGGTCATTGACGTTCAATCTTAACTTGTTGACAAGTTAGACATTCAACCACATATTTTGCTATAGCTCTCTTCATTTTAGGCCACCAATAATGTTGTTGTAAGTCCTTATACATTTTTGTGCTTCCTGGATGTACCGAGTATGGAATAGTATGAGTTTCTTCTAAAATATCTCCTTTCATGCCCTTATCAACCAGCACACACAGTCTCCCTTTATATCGAATAATTTCATCATTGGTAACAGAGAAGTCTGGCCTCTTTCCAGCATCAATCTTTTTTTTCAATTTACACAATTGCATATCCACTTTTTGATCTTCTTTAATTCTATCTTGAAGTGCAGGTCTCAACACTAAACCTGACAACGAACACTTTTTTCCCTTTAGGAACAATTTCAAGCTCTAATCTCTGCAGATCCAGTAATATTGACTTTTGTATGATAAAAAGAGAAGACGTGGATTTTATGCTCAATGCATCTACAACTACATTCGTTTTACCAAGATGATAGTTGATCACATAATTATAATCCTTCACAAGTTCTAACGATCTTCTTTGTCTCATATTCAACTCTTTTTGGGTAAAAAATTACTTCAAACTCTTATGATCTATGTATATCTCACACTTCTCACCATACAAATAATGTCCCCAATTTTCAAGACAAAAACCACAATAGCAAGTTACAAATCATAGGTTGGATAATTCTTTTCATACTCCTTCAATTGCCTTGAAGCATAGGCAATAACCTTCCCATTTTTCATCAAAACAGCACCCAACCCATTTTTTGAAGCATCGCTATACACCACGAATCCACCAATTCCTATTGGAATGGTAAGAACAGGAGTTGTAGTCAATTTATATTTCAGTTCTTGAAAACTTCTTTCACAAGCATCGGTCCACAAGAACTTCATATTCTTTCTTGTTAATATTGTCAATTGAGTTGCTCTCTTTGAAAACCCTTGAACAAATCATCGATAATACCCTACTAATCCTAAGAAACTCCTTATTTCTGATACATTTGTTGGTGTTGGTCACTTAATGAAAGCTTTTACCTTACAAAGATCAATGGAAATACCATCCTTGGATACTACATGACCTAGGAATACCACTTATTCAAGCCAAAACTCACACTTCTTGAATTTAACATTCAACTATTTTTTCTTAAGAACTTGCAGCACCATCTTCAAATACTCTTTGTGCTCTTCTTTATCATGTGAATAAATTAGGATATCATCAATAAACACAATCACAAATTTATCGAGATATTGCTTGAATACCCTATTCATTAGATCCATAAAAGTTGTAGGGGCATTGGTTAAACCGAAGGGCATCACTAGAAATTCATCATGTCCATACCTTGTTCAAACTGCATTCTTTTATATGTCTTCTTCCTTGATCTTCAATTGATGATACCCACAGAGCAAATCAATCTTAGAAAATACTGATGCTCCCTACAATTGATCAAACAAATCATCTATTCTTAGAAGTGGATACTTATTCTTGAATTTTACTTTTGAACTCTCTGTAATCAATGCACAATCGCAATGTACCATCCTTCTTTTTCACGAACAACACAGGTGCTCCCCAAGGAGAATAACTAGGCGAATAAAACCCTTATCAAGCAATTCTTGTAATTGAACTTTTAACTCTTTCAATTTTGTTGGTGCCATTCGATATGGTGATTTAGAAATAGGGGTGGTCCCTAACATAACATCAATCACAAATTTAATCTCTCGATCCAGTGGTAGTCTTGGTAAATTATCTGGAAATACCTTAAGAAATTCTTGAACCACATCTACATTTTTTAGCTTCAATTGTGCTTCAACCGAAATGTCCAAAACACTTGCCAAATATCCAACACAACCTTTATTCAACATCTTTTGAGCTTTTAGAGCAGTTATAATTGGTAAAGATTGTGAGAATAAGGTACCACTAAACACAAACTGTTCTTCCCCAAGTGGCTGAAAAATCACAATCTTCTTGTTGCAATCAATTGTTACATGATATTTGGTAAGCCAATCTATACCCAGAATAACCTCAAAATTTGGCATCAGTAAAACAATGAGATCTGCATAAAGAGTCCTATCACTAATCTAAATAGAACAAGCCCTTAACATTTGGTTGGAATCTATTTTTTCCCCGGATGGAATAATCACACTATACCGTACTTTTAATAATTTAGTGTAATGTCCAATTTTCTCACAAATGCACGTGATGCAAATAAATGCGTAGATCTAGAATCTATCAATGCAATTACAGGTATCCTAGAAATTTAAATAGTACATGTGACTATGGAAGCATCTGCATCAGTTTGTTCTTGTGTCATTGCACATACTCTCCCATGAACTCTCCCCTATACTGTTGGGCAATCATTTGTTATATGTCCCAACTTTTTACACTTAAAATAACGATTAGTACCACTAAAGTATTCTCCAAAATGATTATTCCCACACTTAGCACATTTAGGTCTTCCAACTATAGTAGAAGTCTGCTCAACTCTAGGATACTTTTCATTCCCTTGGTTTGATTTTTGCTCTCATTTCTTCCACTGGTTTAGATTTCTTAGAGTGAATACTTTGAAACTTTGATATTGCTAATGTGAAACTTTGATTTGTTGTTGATGAAGGTGTGCATAAATGCTTGATCCATAAATAAGTGTTGGCGTTAAGAGATAATTTGCAATAGTAAGACAATATCATGATTATCTTATTGCATGAGTTATTTGATAATATCTTCCCATTGGAACCTTCATTATGTGTGGATTTCAATTGTAGCAATTAATAGAGGTAAAAGAATAAATAACCATTTCTCTATCCAAAACTCAAGAGTGGATCCCTAATCCTTAGTACTTTTATTACTTCAATTTTTCTTTAGTTACATCATACATTAATTATTTATATATTTTGATTCACATAAACTCCATCTTTTTAGAAATATAAACTTGAATTCTTCAAACAATTTCCCTATGGATCGACCTCGAACTCACGAGAAATTTATTACTTAATACAACCTGCACTTGGGTTGCAACCTTAAAGTTGTAGCAAGTTTTAGCGCCGTTGCCGGGGAAGGCAAGGTAAGTATTTAGGTTTGTTAATATTTTTCCTTTGTAAATATAGTTTGTTTATTTTCTTTATGGATATATGGTTTTATGGTATCGTAATCATAATTCTCGACGTTTAGTTAGAAATAATTCTAAAACTTTGTTTGGAAATTTGTTTGAATCATCTCCACTGATACACTTTGGGCATATAGAACTGCTTTCAAAATATCATTAGGCATGTCTCCTTATAGGATAGTTTATGAAAAACCTTGTCATTTACCTGTTGAACTTGAACATAAAGCTTATTGGGCAATCAGATGTTTAACTTCAACTTTGATGAAGTTTCAAAATTGTGCAAATTGAAAATCAATGAACTTCAAGAACTGAATAATGATGCATATGAGAATTCAGAAAATTATAAAGCAAAAATCATAGATTTTCATGATAATAAAATTTCAAGAAAAATATTTGAGGTTGGTCAAAAGGTTTTGCTTTATAATTCTCGATTGCATGTGTTTCCTAGAAAATTGAGATGAAGTTGGAGTGGTCCTTTTGTTGTAAAGAAAGTATATCCTTATGGGACGATTGACATTGAGAATCCTCGAAATGGTAACATATTTAAAGTAAATGGACAAAGAGTTAAACCATTTCTAGAGAATCAATTTTCACAAGAGGAAATTCTTTTTTTTTCTAACCCTTATTATGATTAGTGTTGTATATACTCACTTCTCTGACTTTATTTGTTTTGAAAGTCTTTTTTCTCTCTTTTATTTTATTTTTTTTTTCTTTTCCCAGTTACGTGGCGGATAACGGTACTCCATGGTTATAAAAGTCGGACTTGTCAGTTTCCCAAATAACTAAAATCTTTGTACAAATTTTCTTTGCTTTTCTCATTCTCTTTTCTTGTTCTTTTCAAAATGGTGACATTTTTCTAACTCTCAAGAAGCGATTTCCTTTTCTTCCTAAAAATGCAATTTTGAAAATTTATAAAATCAGGATTGAAAGATTGAGGATGCTTATGCACAAGGGCATCCCAGAGGACATACGATGAATAATTGAAGCAAAGGTAAGAGCAGGTGAGTTTTTACATGAGTTTCCAGATTTGCTTACTAGATACATGCCTGATTTTGGTAAAAGTACATATTCAAAAAAACGAAGGGCGAAAAAAATAAAAGTTTGTCACAATTGTGCTAGATAGACTTGCAACAAAAAGTATTGTTCTTTAGGAATGGTCTATAAAAATCGAGAAGATAAATTTAAATTCATTATGGATGAATTGAGTAAGGAGTCTTTAGATCACATTATATTGACTCTTGAGATGCATTTATGTGGATTGGTACAACATATAATTCTTGATTTATGGATCATTTTCAAAATGAATATAAGCTTTATAGTTTTAGGAATTCGACATTAAAAGATCCAGTTTGCCAGTTTATAAGAAAACTGGATGGGAAGCATATCCTCGACCCATAGAGGGCATTTAAGCCGTTACTGGACTTAAACTAGAGGAAGATATGAGCCACAATCACAACTACATGTACATTCACGTGTAACTAGGTAATTTTTAAATTTTATGTGTCCTTATTTTCAATCTTTTTGACAAAAGAAAAAGACATGCAATAAATGCATTCTCTGTTCATACCTCAATAAATATTACCATACTCACTCTATTTTTGCACAACTTATTTTCAAAAAGAAAAAAAAATAGAAGTTTTTTCAACTCGCAAATTCAATTGCATTTGTGTTTTTTGTGGATCCAATCTTGAAAAAAATGGTGAGTTTATAGGGAAAGCCAATAACCTTGGTAGAACTTTAGCAGAGAGAAAAATTCTTTTAGTGTATGGGGGAGGCAGTTTGGGGTTAATGGGGAGTGTTGCTATTTTTGCTTATGTAGGAGGAGTTAAAGTTCTGGGAGTTATCCCAAAATCTTTAACAGTACAGAATATCACAGGTATAACCATTAGAGATAAGGTAAAAGTGTCACATATTCAGGACAGAATGCATAACATATTAAACAATGCGGATGCATTCATCATTCTACCTGGCGGTTTTGGTACATTGGAGGAATTATTCCAAGTTGTCTCTTGGACACAACTCAACATTCACCAAAAACCTATAGGTATTCTTAATGTTAATGGTTTTTATGATGGTTTGCTATCTTTTGTAGATCATGCTGTGAAAAAAGGTTTTATTTCACCGTCTGTGAGAAGAATCCTCATTTCTGCTCCAACAGCTGACCAGCTGATTGATCAACTTCTAGCATATGTGCCAGAACCTAATCCAGTCTTGGCTAATGTGGATTGATCCAATAGGAACAATGGTCGACAATGCAAATTGAATTTGACTCTCAATCTGTGATACTTATTGTTAATGGTTTTATCTAATAGTATGTGTTTTTTTTTTGTTTCAGCTTTATTAGCCACACTTCAGTTGATATGTTTCAAACTCTACTTTTCTATTTATTTTTAATATTGGAGACAATGTCTCGATTAGGTTGGGGGGAGGGATAATTGATATCATGATTTGTGTGTTCAATGTGTGTTTTTCTAGTATTTTATTTATAAAAAAACAAAAAAAAATCAAGTGTGTTTTTTTTTATGGGTCCGTTGAAAGCATGAAAAATGGTGGCTGAGTAAAGGGTAATTGTAATACTCTTGAGACGCATTCCTATTTTTGCATAACATGACAAGTTTGTGAAGTTTTTACCAAATATTTGTGAATTACCAATTATTTTTTACTTTTTTTGAGTCGTAGAGGTTCTTCCAACTTTAGTGATTAAAATTAAGTATGAATAATATGATTTGATTGATGATGGGTGTTGTTTTGGACTTTGATGTTGTTATTTGGTTAATATATTTTTGCAATAATTATACTCAAATTTTATTTTGCACAAATAGTTATGTTATTCAGTGTGAAGACAATCATGTCAAAATAGATAATGCTTATGTCCTTGCTTTAATCATCACTTGAATCTTCAACATGTAGGGGTTGAGTATTAAAACTTTTACTTTTGGTCTGTCGAGGCAAACGACTGATAGTGCACCACTAAAAAAATGATTAAGGCATTAGGCTTTCTAACACCATTGCCAAATCAGCTTGTTCCCCATATGATGTTTCAAGAGAACATCCCCCTAGTAAACCACTTTGAGCCTTTCAATAAATAATTTTATTTTTTTTGTAACCATATCTTTTTACCTAGTCTAAATACACTATTATCCAACCCTTGTTCTAAAAATAATTTGAGTTTAAGAGACATTCAATTGAAAGTGTGAACTTACAAAAGAAATTCAGGTTGAAATAGAAGATAATTATGGGGGAGTTTCTCTTTAAAAAAAAATAAAGAAAAGAAAAACAATAATAAAAAAATATAAAGAAAAAAAATTGCAAAGTGCTACGAGTTGCAATTAAAAATAAGATGTTACAAGATGAAAAAGAAGGGTTTAATTCAATAACAATAGACCCTAATGTTGAAATTTGTGGAGTTAAAGAATTCTTCATCAATAAATTTTGTCTCTAATTCCATGAAGTTTTTAGAACATTTGTTGTATCTTATCCTTTTATTTTTTAGCTACATCACTACTCTTTGGCCCCATTACAACCTTTGTTGAAGACCATTTGATTTTGTGTGGTACATTCAGTGTAGTGGGGATTTGTACCAAAGAAAGAGCCTATGATGTTTAACTTTTCTGTTAGAGATTGGGTGATGGTTTTTGTAAGATTTTATGAGAATTTACTTATTTGAATCATGCATAGTTTCGTCATTATTGATATTAACTATCCACACACACACTTGAGTATGCTTATTATAGAAATGTGTTGACTTTTGAATGACTAAGAGTTAAACTCAACACTTGTTTGATTTTATTTTCATATTACTTTGTTACTTCATGAGAATAAAGGTTGGAAGATAGTTATTATAGGTGTTTGTGGGTATCACTGTTGAAAACCTTCACGAGACTATAACTCATCCTCTATGGGCCACCTAGGGGTTTAAAGGCTTGTTGCATATGCTAAATGCAATCGTGATTTCCTACGAAAGTGGATTAGTTTATATTTATTTTAGGCTTGCTCAAGGATAAGCAAGGATTAAGTGTGGAGGGAATTTGATGAGTGTATATTTTGATATATTTTTATATCAAATTCTTTATACTTTTCTTGTTTTATTCTTGTTAATATTATTGTTTTATTAATGTTTGTGTTAGGGAATAAATGAAAGAATGTTTTCAAACTTGTGCAGTTTTTGTAATTTGAGTATAACTGTACGATAAAAAGCCCTATGGACCTTAAGCTTATTTCATTTGAAAGTCAAGTGATAGAGGTACAACTTTTCTATTGGAAGTTCAAGCCAATTCAATCTTTATTATAGCAGAAAATTCATCCAAATAGTTGCACAAAATGGATCACCAAAATTCGGATAAGAGTTCAACCTATTATTGACTTATTTGACTAATTGGGTCATATTTTTTAAGCCCAAATTTATTTTGGACTGAAATTTGTATATGTTATATAAAAGAGGTAAATAAACATGTTTGCTAAGACAAGATGGTGAGAAAATTTGTTAAAATAGTAAAAACATAGGCTGCAAATTGCTGCTGTTGTTAAAGGATAACTCTTGGACATGACTCGGTAATTTGACTATATCTCCTTCATCCGACCGCAAAATTTGACAAAAGATATATGAAAATATATCAGCGTTGAAAGATCTACAATTTTTATTCTTTACGCATCTTCAAAATTTGGTTGTATTTAACCGAACAATGCATTTCAATTTAGTAAGTGAGAACTTGGTGTAACAACTTACCAACTCTTGACAACAAGCATACCACTTGATTAATCCCTCCATTATTTGTTTGGCATCTAACTTACTCCAAGTATTATAAATAGGCCATGTATTAAACTTATAAGAGAGAGAGAGAGGGGGGTGGAGGGTTTCTTTAGGCTAAGTTTTCCCGTTTGTATATTTTCTAGTATTGTAAGTTTTCTAATAGTAATAGAAATGCATTCTCTAGTTTCTTTTATATTTTTAGTTTATGCTACTTTTATTATGTCTTTTTAAATTTCATTTTGTTGAAGAAAAATGGTGAATCTCTTGATAGAGAAAGATGAATGGTTATAAGGATAGAAAATGTTTAAGTATGTTGTATTATTATTTTTATTTTTGATCTAAACCCTACTTATTTTGTGGTGATTTTTGATTTATATATCTCCAATGGCACATAAAATACTTAGGTTCATTTAGCTTATTGTACGGTTTTATCCCACCGACTGCTAATGTGAAACCTTGATTTGTTGTTGACGAATGTGTGCATACATGTTTGATCCCATAAATAAGTGTTGGCGTTAAGAGATAATTTGCAATAGTAAGACAATATCATGATTACCTTATTGCATGAGTTATTTGATAATATTTTTTCAAGAACCTTCATTATGTGTGGATTTCAATTGTGGCAATTAATAGAGGTAAAAAAATAAATAACCATTTTTTTATCCAAAACTAAATAGTGGATCCCTAATGTCAATACTTTTATTACTTTGGTTTTTCTTTAGTTATAGCATATATTAATTGTTCATATATTTTGATTCACATAAACTTCATCTCTTTATAAATATAAACTTAAATTATTCAAACAACTTTCCTGTAGATCAATTTCGAACTCACGATAAATTTATTATTTAATACAATTTGCACTTAGATTTATAACTTTAAAGTTATAGCACATTTTTCATTGACGATCAATAACTACTTGAGTTATTAATTGAATTATACATTTCAAATCCTTGAATATCTTGCTTCAAGAAAAGATTGAGAGAGAAAAAAAAATTAAAAAAATTATAAATAGAGTATTTTTTGGGAAAATATGTTGATTTCCTTCTTCCATAACTGAGATTTGATATATATATTTTTTTTTTTTTTCTGCAAGGGGAAGAATTCCAATCTTATTATGAAACTTAATTTCACCTAAATTATAAAATTAAAGTCCAAATAAATGTCAATTAGTCAAGCGTTTTAAACCCCAACCAATTTCCAAAAGATATATCTGTTGGCCTTCCTTCGATTTTTGGGGCTATTCTTAAATCAATTCACTCATTCTTACTTCCAGTTATTACATTTTATGCTTCTGATACAGTTGCAAAACCCACCAAGAAATTTCCCGACCACATCCTCAATTTGTTTTGCGGGTTCCGCGCAGGGTGAATGCTACTTTCTTCTCTTTTGAAATTATTAATGGTGGTACACATTGGTTGAACAATATTTCTTCTTCGACCGATATATCTTAGAGCACTTAAATCACGATAACCCATTTTGTGACACCGCAGGTAGTTCAATTCCATCAATTGATTTTAAATAAGTAGACCAAGACTGGAAAAATAGGAAGTAATAATAATAACTAAATTTTGAAAGTATATTTTTGATTTTGGGAAAGAGAAACAAAATTTGATGATTATGTCAAATTTGTTTCTTTCTGCTGTTACTGATGTTTTGCATACTTTAATTTTTATTTTAATTATTTTTATTATTATTTTGAAGCACAGAAGTATGTTTCTGAGAACTGTGTGGAATGTGAAGATTGGCATGAATACAAGCTTCTTGCGGGTAGCGAAAAGGTCATTATCAGTTTCAGGCAGAGAAAGTGTGAGAGATTTGGCTTCAAAAGATGGGGAACTCAGAGTCTTTATTGTTGCTGGGGAGGTTTCTGGTGACATTATCGCGTCGCGTTTTATGAACTCTTTGAAAAAGCTCTCTCCTTTTCCTGTCCGTTTTGCAGGCGTGGGAGGGTAAGAATGATTATCTAGTATTTTCTTCGCTATTTCATGTTATAGGCTTTCACTGTTCTTTCCGTATTCTATGAGTTTATGCTGCTAGCTTCAGGATAAACAATTTGTTAGTTTTTGAACTGTTTTCAGCTTCCAACATTATGGGTGGCTGATGCAAGGTTTACTCATCTCTTAGTTGCATTTTTGGGGGTAAAATGTTACAATTTGTTGACAATGAATACGCAACTTTAGCTCCATTTCTTGTGTATTTAGTAAGTATCTCTAATTCACTCATAAAAAAAAAAAAGAAAAAGAAAATTAATTGGGGAAATTTGTTCCACATTATGAGAAAAACAAGAGAGGAAATATTTTTAAGTTTATTTAATTGAACACTCAACCAAGCATTGGAGTTGTAAAGTTGCTCCATTAATTGAATTGTTTGATTCAAATAACAGAAAACACCCTCCCTGTATGACTATGTACATAGAGTTCGCCAGTTCTCATAATGGCATGAGCCTCATGCACTAATACAGCCTTCACATTAGCACAAGTTTACAAAATTTGCATTCTTGTGCTGTAAAAAATGCTATTTGTTTGACACCTAAGAAACAAAGGATGCTTGGTGAGTTCCTATTTTATTTGGATTGACGAGTATCTTTCTTTATCTATCAACTGGGAATGCTGATCGATTTGATACTTTTTACCAGTTCTGATAATTAATCATTTTCATCTTATCATATGGCAAATATCTGTTTGCTTGTGTGGTGATAGCTTTAGGTTCCTAATTAGGTTTTTCCAAACACACATGTTTTCGCAGCCAAAGCATCTAAATAGGACTACTGAAGTAAAGAATTTATCCTATGCCTGAAGTAACGAGTTGTTGGACTGTTGTATCTTCTTATTTCTCATTCACTGTGAAAAACATAGAGAAGAGGGACTGCTTGTCCCGCTTGACGTAGAAAAATACAAATGCAGAAGTGATCTAATTAACAGGAACAAAAACTTAGTGTTAGACCAGTTCATGGACACTTTGGCTGTCACCAACTGATATTTCTCACTGTATGAGTGCAACTCTTACGAAAATATTATGAGATTGTTAATACTTCAAAGTAGCAATATTCACTTTAGAGACTTGCCAGCACACAATGAGGTTATTATAGTGTTAAGTATTAAATTGTTTTGTTGTGGTTGAGTTTAGCTCCAGTCAATGTGTATGATACAAATATCAGAGTGGAGAAAGACAAGTTCATGATACCTATGTTTCTATCTTTCTTTAGATTGATGATGTCACAGCAAGGGTTAAATTCTTTGTTTCCTATGGAAGATATTGCAGTCATGGGCATCTGGGAGTTGTTGCCACATCTTAGTATGTTCAGGGTGAGCAATGAGCAATATGAAATGTATTTCACTTTCACCTATCAATGGTGACAAAGAGTTTACTTCTATTGTATTTTGGTCAGTGTTGCAATTTTGGAGTTGGTATCTACTATGACATCATTGTAATTTGGTCTGAACTGCAAAGTTGCAGGTCAAACTGAAAGAGACAGTTGAGTCAGTTCTTTCTTTTCGGCCACATGTTGTGCTAACAGTGGACTCAAAAGGGTTTTCTTTTCGTTTTCTGAAGCAATTGCGAGGTAATTTTCCTTTAACTGCTCTGAGTTCTTACAATACTTTTGCATTTTCCTTATGCAAAGAGAAAAAATGGTGTAGGAATATGGGAAAATGCTTTTTGCAGCTAGATATGGTCTACACAGACTAGATAGTCCTCAGTGTTTTCACTACGTAGCACCGTCTTTCTGGGCTTGGAGAGGAGGCGAATCTAGACTTAAAGGGCTTTCAGAGTTTGTGGATCATGTCTTCTGTATCCTTCCGTTTGAGGCAGAAGTCTGTAGATCAAATGGATTGCCTGCAACATTTGTGGGCCATCCAACATTAGAAGATGTTTTGGAGCTAAAGGTGAACTCATGTGTATAACGTTTAGCCATCTTTAGGCAACTTCTGATGAAAAATTCACCACTATCCTATGATAGAATACATGATCAAGAAATTCAAAGAACTACATTTTATTCTGGTGTTTTAGTACTCCTTTGTCCCAAACTTTTTGTTCCTATCTTTTTTTTTTCTTTTTCTTTTTTCTGTGACATCCCAAAATAAGGCTCCATTTCCTAAAATGGAATTTTTTTTTCCAAAAGCACCCTCTTATTTAATATAATTATTTGACACTTAACTCTCAACCCACTATTTTAAGGGCAATAGCGCAAAGATACTCAACTTTTACTTTTCAACTCTCATCTAAAGCATGGTTTCTGGTCAAATGGGAGCTCTAATTTTGGGATGAAGGGATTATCTAATAGAAGTCTGCTGCTTATCTTTATTGTAATGTGATATTCTTGAGGGTTTTGGTTTTCAGATTAACAAATGCATAGACAAGGAGTGGAAAGTTGAAGGTGATGGAGAGAAATTTAGGAGGAATTATGGGATATCTTCAGGTAGGATGAAGTAATTTCGTCTCTGGAATAAGTGTTTCTTTATTGTTGTTTTAACTTCTTTGTACTGGATAATTGGAATGTTATCTTCGTTGCTGCCACTTATTTCATTGTTAACTATCATTAATGTCTAGTACCCCACTGATTGAGAACACTGTGGTCAACTTTGAGATAGTACAAGATATGCATTGTATATGTGATAAAAAAGACATTGTCAACCGCCAAGTACCCAACAGATTGAGAACAATGTGGTCAACTTTGAGATAGTACAAGATATGCATGGTAAGTGATAAAAGAGACATTGATAAAATGTATGGACTAGCATGCAACCTGTGTCAATTTTTTCTGGTTTTTATATGATTCTTCATCTTTTTTAATCAGGCCAGAATGTGTCTTTGATTTTCAACCAAGTTGCAATCTGAAATTCTAGTATAGTTTTAGCCAGCACTTCATCCTGTTTGAACCATGTGTTTTTGCATATTAAGGATCGACAGTCATTTCTGTGCTTCCTGGAAGCCGATTACAAGAGGTCACACGCATGCTTTCAATATTTTCACGCACTATGGAGCTACTGAAAGATGCCTTCTCGGAGTTGACAGCAGTTATCCATGTGGCTCCTAATAAGCATGTGGAAAAGTACATCAGCAATGCTGTTTGTGAGTGGCCTATATCAGTCATATTGGTTCCAGGTGGATCACCGTGCATGAAATACAATTCTTTCAGTGTAAGGCGTCACAGTAATCTCTCTACATGGTTATGATAGATGAATAAACTTATTTCATGTCGGAAAAAAGTAAGATGTAAAAAAATACTAAATAGTAGAATAAAATTATGTTTATGATAAGAGATTGGGGAATGAAGGAGCTCTGATCTGTAATTGCATTTATTCTTGTCGATGCTTGGATTCTCCGCTTTCAATTGAAAGAAAGAAGCTTAGTAGTAGAGGCTTCAGTTTTGTTTCATGGTCCAAACTATCTGCCTGGAGCTGATTCCTTATACCATCCTAGTTTGTCTTTCACTTGTCTACTAAGCATGATTTTACTGTTTGTCTAGGTGGCTATGTTTTCTGGAATTGTTTTTGTACTTATGGACCAGTAGGCAGTGAAAATTATCCAATTTGGCTAGTTTTATTTAGTTTGAGCAAGTCATCTTGTTTGCTTACTTGCTGCTGAGATAGCTTTTGTCAGGTTATCGCGTACTGAGTGAATTTTCTTTTTGGCTACAACTTAAGGTATGCTATCTGGTCCTATAGAATGTATTCAATGAGGATGACTGCTTTAGGAATTTTTTTTTTCTCACTTTGGGATGATAGTTTGAGGTAATCTCAATCTTCAAGATTAGTCTCACTATTTGCCATGAGTCACAAGGATCAATGTGACTGTAATTTGGCCTGCTGCCTTTGGTGTTGGAAATTGCCTTTGTATCCCTGTGACTGTTTTGATCCTCAGAAGCATCATTATTCCCCTCAAGATTCAAAAAATGATCAGTTTGATGAGTTTGCATGACTTGATCTGGTGGGTCTGTGTTGATTTGATTTTCTTTAACTTCCACAGCATCCCAAAAATACTGTTTTAAACAGGGATGACAATGGAAGCGTAAATGATGCATTAAATTTGAACTAAATAATTTCTTCATAATTCAAGAGAAAACTAATCCAGTTAACCCAGCTAAATTCCAATGTGATGCAGGCAAGTAGAGTAGCATTGTGTACATCTGGGACTGTTGCAGTGGAGTTGCAGCTTGCACGGTTACCTTGTGTTGTTGCATATCGAGCCCATATCCTGACTGAATGGTTCATTCGATACAAAGCTAAAATACCTTACATCTCACTTCCTAATATTGTTCTAGATTCGGCTATAATTCCTGAAGCTCTTTTTGAAGCGTGCACTCCTTCACAATTGGCACCACTGCTCATGTAAGTCCCTTTTCCTCTATAATGGTTTTTATTCTTGTTTCTTATCCACAATGGGTCATCTTTTTCAGATACAAGAAAAATGACATGCTCATTAGTATTATTTTCTTCTTTGTAGAAATTCAAAAGGATGAATAGTATAGTTTCTAGCTTTATCTTTTTACTATCGAGCGAACTCATATCCTTTTGTGTTGTCTTGTTTGACATCTGGATTACATTATGTCCTATTCCTTGTTTCTGCTGTCGATATTAACTGGTTGCATATGTTAATTGAAGTGACAGAAATATTAGAAGTTTTTCGAGTCTAACATGCAAAGACTTAAAACAGAATCGATGCTCAAGAATTGTTATATTGCAGGGACTTGATGCATGATGAGAGCCTTCGCCAGAAACAGATTTCCGCCGCTGAGATGTTTTTTAATTTACTAGATCCTCTGAAAAGAGTAAGTGGCAACTCAACCCAGAGAGAACCTGGAGTTTTTGAATATACACCAAGCATGATGGCTGCATCAGCCTTATTTAATTCTGGAAGGATTTGATAGTTCATCATTCCAATGGTTTGAAGTTTTGGGATCATGACCATTGGACTAAGTGTTTGAAAAATCAATTAGTAAGCAACACTATGAATCATTCCTTTAGTCATACCTTTTCGATTTTCGAACTTACCTTCCTTTGAAAGACTTAAATTATCAACTTTCTTCTCCTTGTTTTGTAAGTCTCCCTGAAACTTATGTTTATCAAACTTTCGGGGTTTTTGGACAGAAAATGATGGCAATCTATTGAACTTCTTGTTTTGTTCGTGATCAATTTTGTCTTTATATTTTTGTTGAGCAAAATGTCTTAGTAAGATTTGAATTTGGAGGTGGTGTAATTGTAATAATTAGATATATAAATGGGGGGAAATGATGGAACTAGTGAAAAATACATGAGTTGCACGCATGTAAAGGCTATGATTGTAAAAGAAAATTTTAATAATAAGATTTCATGAATAATATATAGTATGTATTAACTAATTACTATTGTATTTTGATTTTAATCCTAAATATTTTTTTAATAAAGTTATTGTCATATTTTAAAAAAATTCATTCTACTGTTAATGATTTATTTACAAAAATAAGAGTAATAAAATATACGATCTTGTTATAATTATTACATGATATATATATATATATATATATATGTGTGTGTGTGTGTGTGTGTGTGTGTGTGTGTCTATCTATCTCATTAGATTGTCCTACATTTCTTCTATAACTTTCAGCCTCGTCCTTTGCACTTGAATTTTCTTTTGAATCAGTTCTATCCGTTCGAATCCAGGTTCAACTCTAGGAGAAAAATGAGCTATTTCTCCTGCTTTAGGCCGCTTAACAAGTGGTCCAGAACCCATTCCAATGGGAACCCATTCCTATAGGAAAGAGTTTATCTATCTGCCTGATTTTCGTAGACTTTTCCAACGCAATCCATAGAAATTCCACGAATTCCTTGGTCGATAATTCCGATGACTCAGCATTTAAAACAATTGAAGACAATAATTGATGAAAAAACAAATCGATCAGAAAAATTGATTGAATAAAATTTAAATATATAGATTTATTAAATATTAAAACTTAAATAAAAACTTAACTAAGCAATTTTTCACCATATATACTATAATCATTTAAATTTTTGGTTGCATTGGTTCTTCTTTTGTTTGACATTGATGATTGGAGTTATTCTTTTTTTATTTGGTTTCAAAGAATCTTTTGCATTTTTTTTTTGAATTGTTTGTTATTTTTTATCCCTCATTTAAAATTTAATAATGATATGATATGATATTTCTTCTTCTTTTGAACCAGTAAAATGACAACAACATAATAAAATCATGAATAACATAGAATCAATTAATTTTATAATTTTAATTAAATCTACATCAATTAAGATTTTGAAAAAATGAAGATAAAGTTGAAACAGAAAATGAAGCACTTGTTCAATAAATTTCATATACTTTTAGATATCATGAACAATTGTAAATCATGATGGCAAATTGTCGTAAAAAAATTAATTGATTTTCATAACCTAAAAAGAGTTTATGCATATTAATGAATTTGATATTGTTATATGAATTATAAAGGTGAAAGTGCATTTTTTGTCCCTTGGCTTGTTTTTATTTTGATCCTTTAAATTGTCGATTGACAAATTACTTATATTATCTTTCAAAATTTAACACATTTTTGGTCCAATTTTCATCACATACCCAGGTATATGACACATGAATTTGTGGACTTATTAAAAAGAGATGAAAATTACTGACGCGGGTTTCTCTCTATCGAATAATTTTATAAGAAAAATGCTAATATTTCTCTCCAAATCAAAACATTGAATATAAAGAAGGAAATGGAAGTGGAAAAAAAATTATCATTCATTGAAATGTGTACTTAATGAAAAATCTTCTAGTTGAAATTTAACTTGGACAGAGTTGCTTCAATCAAGTTTTTTTTTCCTCTATTTTTTAGAATACAACCAGTATGAATAAAAAAAAATATTCTTTTAATATATTAATTATATATTAAGATGGATCACTTTTAACATGTCGTTTAAGTATTCCTTATACGGTTGACAATAATATTGAACTTTAATAAAATAAATTAATACATTTAATTTATGATAAATAATTTTAAATCCTTATTGAGGATTCAATAATTAAAAATATAACACATACATATGTACCTTAATATATTATGAAGTTGTCGGTTGATATTCAATAATTAACTTGATTTTAAATTGCATCATAAAATATATTAAAGAATTTTAATGATAAAAATATTTTACATATATTAACATCATATTAAAATATTGAATATATCATATATCACAACCTCCCAATAATATGTATACATACATATACATATATATATATATACATACATATACATATATATATATATACATACATATACATATATATATATAAATAACCTGTGCAACATAATTTGTGCATATATGTGTGTGTTTAACTTTTTTTTCCTAGTTAATTTAATAAAACATTGATAAAAGTAAAGTTTTTTCCCATCTTGTAACACTGTATATACATAGGTAGTTATTAAAACATTAATAAGGTCTATCAAAATCATCACAAACTCAAACTCTCTGTCCCAAAAGAGTTTCGAAAGTAATATACAGAATAAAACCACTAATATAATACAATAAACTGTAAAATCAAAAGTACCTCCCACAAAATAGCTGGTCGGTTGTCGTAGGTCTACCAAATTTAAATCTTACTCTTCAATAAATGTTTAACGAGTATAGAGCGAGTAAGAATCGATTCCAAAAGGATCAAAACTAATTGATTTACTATCGACTCAACTAACTAAGAATTTTAACTTCAAAATTACTAACCTAAAACTAAGACTTCAACAAGCAAACTCTAAAAATAAACAACAACCATTTGGGGGGGAGGGGATTGAGTTGATTAACTAAGTTGCAGAAGTTAAATTCAAAACACTGAAAATTAAATCAATAAGCAACAAGTGATTAAAGTAGGTTGAAGTTTCATTCACCGCTACTAGACAATGGGTTGTAATTTCATATCAATATTATGAACAATTTGCCAATGAAATTATCAACCGTAGATAATAACAAGCTCTACTACCCTCAATCTTTTCTTAGTTGCTCGTTAGATAGAATAAGCTCTCTATCTAATTCCCTACCCACCAAACAACCTAGAACAAACTATCTAGATTTAATCCAATGGATACATTAAAACAAGAAAGATAGATTGATCTAAGCAACAACCACACAAGTTCGGGTCATTTAACTTAGGTTATGTTTTTCAATGTAATTAACAAAGATATCCATAATCATTAATCATAATTTACTACATATGATTAGAAATTCAAGACAATTACAGATCCAAAATCTCTAATCTAGTTATAGGGAGTTCTCATACCCAATTTGGTTGTGCACCCAAATAAAGCAAGAAAATTCCCGTAAGACAATAAGTATAGAAAAACATAAATAACTTCAATTGGAAAATTGATCAATAATATCAAACATTCATTTACAAGAATCCATGTCTAGGGCTTTGAAATTATCCTCAACTAATAAGAAAGTCTAACCTAACATGATAAGAAATGACAAGAAAATTAAAATTTATAATATTGGGAGTCAAAGAAACTTATTGGTTGAAGAAGATAGTTGAAGTTGATGATAGATTATGGATGTTTCCTCCTCCAAGTTTCTCCACTTTATCTTCCTTGATGCTCCAAAACCCCAATATTACTTTCTAAAGATGTATGTGATTTCTAGGAGAGTGAGTGAATCTGAAAAATTTATGTTTGTGTTGAGAGGATAGTGTCTTTTTAAAGTGTGAAATAGTGATGTGATTTAGTATAAAGTGTGTAAGGTGTGTTGTGCATTTGGTGTAAAGTGTGTAAAGTGTGTTGTGTAAAGAGAGTAGTATGTGGTGTAAAGTATGTAATGTATGTGGTGTGATATATGTATCTACTGTATACATATCACAAACATGTGCCAAAAGGTATAAAGGGTCGTCACTTCAAGCAAAGGAATCAATTTTCCTACGCAGACAGTGCCTAAGCGCCAAAGTATGGCGCCTAGGCGCCGTTGCTACTGTTTTCTTCTTCTCTAGAATGGCAGTCTAGCACATTTTATCCCCTTTCAACTGATCGTTTACCTCTTTATAGAATGAATTGGCCTTTGATGTCTTTATAACAATTGTAACCCTATCTGTTAGATTTCTGTAGCCACTTAAATCTGATCCATATCACATTTGTGGAGAGAGTTATTCCAAATATACAAAGATTGCCATATCTGGAAGTTGAAGTGCATGTTTGACTCTTTAACCGAATTGTTCTCTTTGAAATAAATTGAATTGGGAACAGTTGCCAATATGAAAGCTGTAGATATATCTCTTATTTTTCCAATACACTAAGAATCAGGTTCATAGGGTTTTGTATCAGAAATGTATGCCTAAAATACAAAAACTTCCGCAGTGAAACCTTGTCAATTTGGCCAAATAATGCTTGTTTCAACTTCGTTTTGGCTCATTTTTCATCTTTTGGTTCGCAAACTCCTATCACATATATATAATTAAAAAAAACTATTATTAACAAGAACAAAGTAAGAAAGACATAGAGGGACTGATACAAAATATGTAAAAATATGCACTTATCAAATTCCCCCACATTTAACCTTTGCTTTTCCTCGAGCAAACCTTAAACAAGACATAAATACAAACTAAAATAATCCACTTTCTTAAGAAATCACGATTGCATTTAACACATGCAATAAGCCTTTAAACCCTAAGTGGACTATAGAGGACGAGTTGTAGTATCGTGAGGACTTCTAGTGGTGATACCCACAAACACCTATGACCTCTAACTTCCAACGATTAATTCTCTAGGATCAACAAAGTAATATAATAATGAAATCAAACAAGTCTTGAATTTAACCATTAGTTATTCAAAAGCAAATATTCTTTCACAAACATTTAGGGGGGATTGAGTTGATTAACTGAGTTCTAGAAACTAAAACTAATTAAAATTCAAAGCAATGAAAATTAATTCAATAAGCAACAAGTGATTAAAGTAGGTTGATATTTCATTCACCACCACTAGACAATGGGTTGTAATTTCATATCAATATTATGAATAGTTTACCAATAAAATTATCAACCGTAGGTAATAACAAGCTCTACTACCTCAATATTTTCTTAGTTGCTCGTTAGATAGAAAAAGCTCTCTATCTAATTCCCTACCCACTAAACAATCTAGAACAAGCTCTCTAGATTAATCTAATGGATGCATTAAAATAAGAAAGATAGATTGATCTAAGCAACAACTACACAAGCTCGGGTCATTTAACTTAGATTATGTTTTTCAATGCAATTAACAAAAATATCCCATAATCATTAATCATAATTTACTACATATGATTAGAAATTCAAGATAATTACAGATCCAAAATCTCTAATCTAGTTGTAAGGAGTTCTCATACCCAATTTAATTGTGCACCCAAACAAAGCAAGAAAAAACCCATAAGGCATTAAGTATAGAAAAACATAAACAACTTCAATTGGAAAATTGATTAATAATATCAAATATTCAATTACAAGAACCCATGTCCAGGGCTTTGAAATTAACCTCAACCAATAAGAAAGTCTAACCTAATATGATAAGAAATGACAAGAAAATAGAAATTAACAACATTGGGAGTCAAAGAAACTTATTGGTTGAAGAAGATAGTTGAAGTTGATGATAGATTGTGGATGTCTCCTCCTCCAAATCTCTCCACTCTATCTTTGTTGATTCTCTAAGACCCTAATATTACTTTCCAAAGATGTATGTGATTTCTAGGAGAGTGAGTGAATCTGAAAAATTTATGTTTGTGTTGAGAGGATAGTATCTTTTTAAAGTGTGAGAAGGTGATGTGATTTGATGTAAAGTGTGTAAGGTGTGTTATGTATTTTGGTGTAAAGTGTGTAAGGTGTATTGTGTAAAATGAGTAATATGTGTTGTAAAGTATGTAATGTGTGTGGTGTGATATATATATCTAGTATATACATATCACAAACAAGTGTCAAAAGATGTAAAGGGTCTTCACTTCAAGTAAAAGAATCAATTTTTCTACACAGACAGCGCCTAGGCGCCAAAATATGGTGCCTAAGCACCAAAGAGGACAATAAGCACGACGCCTAGGCGCCGTTGCTACTGTTATCTTCTTCTCCAAAATGGCAGTCTGACACATTTTATCCCCTTTCAACTAATTGTTTACCTCTTTATAGGATAAACTGATATTTAATGTTTTCATAACAATTGTAGCCCTATCTGTTAAATTTTTGTAGAGAGGTATTCCAAATATACAAAGATTGTCATATCTGAAAGTTTCAGTGCACGTTTGACTCTTTAACCGAATTGTTCTCTTTGAAATCAATTAAATTAGGAATAGTTGCCAATATAAAAGTTGTAGATATATCTCTTGTCTTTCTAATAAGCTAATAATCAGATCCATAAGACTTTGTATTAGAAATGTATGCCCAAAATATAAAAACTGTCATAGTTGAACCTTGTCAATTTGGCCCAATAATGCTTGTTTCAACTTCGTTTTAGCTCATTTTTTATCTTTTGATTCCCAAACTCCTATCACAGACAAAACATTAACAAAAACCTATTATTAACAAGAATAAAACAAGAAAGACATAGAGGGATTGATACAAAATATGTAAAAATATACACTTATCAATAGCCCAACAGATCGTCATCTAAGTACATTGATCTTTGAAAGCCTGTAGGAGCTTCATTGCCAGTCCCGTAAGCCAGAGGTCTCAAGTCTTACCATGCTCACCTACAATGCATAAACTGCATAAGCTAATACTCAATAAGTAAAAATCATGCATGGCAAGAGTATGATATAAACTCTCATGCAACTCGCGTTTAAGAAATGATGCTATAAATGTGTCATATTTGAGTACTCATAAATTAAAGAGTTTTTATTCAAAATTACTTCATTTTATTGGGCCTTGGCCCACCTACTATGTATCAAAAAAAGCTCTGCACAATATCAATAATCAAATGGTCATAAATAAATTGACTCAGTCCAGGGGCTATCTCTTGGGATCACCAGAGGTCTACCCCCAGCCTTTCTCTATGATTCTCCAGAAGTCTTTCCAATGACAGAGTCAATAAGGGCACAGTCAAGTGGTCCACCCTCTCGTGACCACCAGAGGCACACCCCCTGTCAACCCCTATGATCCTCTGAGAAGTAACACTCGCGACGCCCCAAAATATCACATAAGCACGCCTCGCATGCTTCGGTACACTAGTAGTGGCCAACTAAAATATTTTTTTTCTGAAAATCATGTCTCAAATCATAAAGTGCATAGAAGAACCTCCACTATACTCATATGTCGTGCATGCACATGTAAATGCTCATGAATGGTATGTTCAATATGAAATGCAAGCCATCTTGCTCTCAACATGTTTCAAGAATCATAAAACTCTTAAGGTACATACTATACTTGTCATCCAGTCAATTTAAATATCATCAACACATTAGGTATAAATGCTTCAAGACATACTATATTCATGCATTGTAGTTGCAAATAGATCTTTACTTACCTTTCATTTGGTTGGTGGCTTAGTCTAGATTTGTTTATTGTTTTCCTCCAATCTTCGATGTAAAATAGTTTATAATATTACTCAACATCAAGAACCATTTCCAATTTAGCAAATTGAAAGTATAAAATAACATACTAAGAGCTTAAACACCAAACTATCTAAGTAACAATCAAGTTTTTACAAACTAGAACCCAATCTAGTCCCTCAAATACCTTAATTTATCATCTTAGATACATGTAAACATCATATAATTGAAGTATTATAACTCTAATATCATGTACCTAATTGTTAACACTCAATAGCAACATGTTTAGGTTAAAATATGCTAAGTTATCAAATGGGACAGATTCACATTTTCGTATTTTCTTTCTATCCAATTTAGTTACATGATAATTTTGAAATCCCTAAGCATATTCAGTCACTCCCAAATTTTTACCACACTTAGATAACATGTATTGAAATGTAATAATATTTTATAATTGCCTAAAATTACTGATTTACCTCAGTAAAACTCGCCCACTTATCACAAAATAAAAATTATAAGTTCTATCATGATAATTTTGAGTGTCTCTTTAAACATCAAACCATATTTCAATTTATAACTTCTCCAAATTTACATACATCACCTAAACTCATATATAAACACATTTATGGTGAAATATATAGGTTTTAATTAAGTTGTTATGCATATATAAAGGTTTAAAAATAAAAATCAGCAAGTATACAGTTTCTATCCCTAGTGATTTCTATTGCAATTTTGTAACTAAAAATCACTTTTTTGTGAATTATAAGACATAAATAACATCCTACCATGATTATAAACCATAATAGAAGCTTTTAAAATCATAAACCCTCAGACAATTCAAGAACTTAAATAAAAAATATGAGTTAAGCTCACTTGTGCACATATTTAAACTTCTACTTGCTCCTCCGTACTTCCCTTTACTTCCTTCACTTTTTTCTTTACTTGAAAATCACTTGAGAGAAACTTCTCAAATTTAATATAAAGGTTTGGGAGGTGAAATAGCTCAGAAAATAATTTTTGGTCGTGGTTCAAGGATAGAAATGAAGAAAGGTTGAGGTGGTAGCTTAAGTTGGCAAAGGTTGAGGTGGCAAAGGTTGGGGTGTCAAGTGGTGGTTCAAATATGATATTATTCACACCTTATATGACTCTAATCTAGTGTTTCTCAATATTTATTTATCTATTTACAACCTATTTTAATTTTCATACGATTGGATAATAAATATTTTCCCTAATTTCTTAATCGTTCATTCGGTCTCTAAATCGATTGACACTCAATTATTAAATAATTGTCTAGTTTACATTTTTAAAATTATATGCACATATGGACCTTGTAATATAACATTTAAATCACATTATATCATGTCCAATATCCCAAGTATGTTAATTCATGGATGTATACTTTTAAAATACCCGATCTAATTGAATCGAATCATATAAGCTTACTAATAACACTTTTAACACTTCCAAACTTATAACATATAACCTATGAATATCCAATATATAGATCAATCTATTCTTTTTCTTAAGTAAATATAGAATTACTTAATTAGGTTATAGGATCTCAACCACTAACATCAAGTGATAGTATTAGAGGTATAACGATTAAGAATGTTATATAAGATGCCATGTAAATGTTAATACAAATTAGCATATAAGTAGCATGTAGTACATGAATCATATTGGGCAAGTGAGTAGTGTGAGGTTTGGGTATTACATCATATTTTGGCTCATTTTTTTCTTTATTTAGGGAAAATAAGTGGAAAATGATTTGGAGGGAGAATTTAGTTATTTTCCTCCAAAAAAATTAATAGATATTTCCACCTAAGTAATGTTACCTCCATTTTTTAAAAATCCCCAATTTTGGTTGGCATGTGTACGGGATATTTTCAAGCCAAATTTAACTTCTTTGGAGAAATTTTGGACTAAATTTGTCAATATTTGAGAAATGCCACATGTAAATTGACAGACCCACCTTTTAAAGGAGTAAGAGTAAATATAGGCCAAGTTACAAGATTTTATCTAAATAATTGTAAAATTTTGGGGAACTGATATCTACATGGATTAAAGCCATTTGTTTTTAAAATGTTTGGATTGAGGCCATTTGTTTTTAAAATGTTTATTTGCGTACTGTTCACCATTTTAGAAGAATGGAGGATCTCTTAATATATATATATATTCACCCATAGATTTTTTTTAACTCAAAAAGAAATAAAATTGTAATAAAAGAGGTCTACTATAACCTAAATAAACTTGTTATATTTTTTGCTTGCATATGTTTACTATCCATATATCATCTTATATAAAATAGTTTTTGTATTAACTTAAAAATAAATGGTATAGTTTAAAATGTTGAATTTAGTGGACGGCGTAATTAATTTAGATTATTTTCTTTTGAAAAGATTGCTTGAAAAATAAATTGTAACAAAATCAATTTAATTAATCAGTATTTGTGAAAAATATTTCATATAACTCTGAACATTTATTTTTTCATGTATGATCAATTTATAAACATAAAATAAATCAACAAGCATAGAGATCCACTCTAGTTTTCAACTATTCAAATGTATATTAGTAAAAAATTAAATTTGTATTTTCTCTTTTTGTAGTCTGTAATTTTTAGATGAAAAAGTGTCAAAATTATTTTTTAAATGACCTTTTTTTAATAATTCATTACTTAAAAGAGATAAGTAAACTAATTAATTGAATTAATAAAAAATAATCTAAACTAAATATACACTATGATAAATTTTATTTTCTAAAATACTGATTAGTGAAATAAAATTACTCGTATTAAATATAATTGTAAATAAAATCACTAAGTCAATAAATTATATATTTTTATTCTATAACGAAAAGATTTCTAATAATAAATAGAATAAAACTTCTAAAACTTAAATTTTCGACCAATCTATATAATTTAATACTACTAACACACACCATTCAATTAAATATAGAATTAAAAAAAAGATTAAAAGAATTAACGAATATGGAATTAATATTAAGCATGCACATCAAGTCAACTATTAAAAATAACTAGTGGTAAAGAGATTAGATAAAATCGAAGTAAGAATTTTAAAAATTTCACTAAAAATTAGTCTAAATACAAATTACTAGATAATATTATTATATACGCAATTCTTGTAATGCATTATTTTTTTCAAATCGAGTAATTGTCAAGCATTGATGAATATATTTTTTCAATTATTTATAATGATATTTAATTTTCTCAATGTAATATTCTTAGTTAATCAAGAGAACAATTAAATGTTTGACACACATTTAATTTGAAAAAGCATTTACACACATAGTTGAGTTTTCACACCTATTTTAAATATAATTAAAAAAATTCACTAAATATTAAATTGATAGAATGATATTCATTAAATTTTTCTATTAAATGTCTTACAATGACACCTTTTTTTTATTTATTCATTTCTAATTCTTCTTTCAATTTTGTATAATATATTCTATTTGGTTAAATTAAATATTATCAGATTGACAACAAAAAATTGAAATTTTCTAATAATATAATTCCATATAAATAAAATATAAAAATATTGCGATGAAACAAAAGAGGTTGAAATTAAAATAAAACTTATAAGAGCAATAACTCTGAAATTAATAAAATATATGCAATGAGATTTAAACTTTAATTTTTAAACTTATATTAAAATTTACCGAGATGTTAAGTGTGATTGTTGTGATGCAAGAAACTTTTTAATCTTTGTATCATTTTAATTTTTTTTTTAGATTTTTCATCTTGTTGGTTAGGCCTAATTCAAAACAGCCTCGAAAGAAAATTTAATAAAAGTAAAATAAATATTTATTTTATTTTTTAATCCTTTATTTAAACCTCAACTTTCAAAAATTGAATTAAAATCTCATAACATAAATTTAAACATTAAAGTTATAGCTTCCATCTAGGTGTATTTTGGTTTTATAATAAACTATCAATATTTATGTTTTGTATTAATATGATTTTTTATCATTACTCAATTCTTTATTTATATTACCACAATGATAGGACTTGTATTAATCAATTGAACGTATCATAAAAATTTAATAGATAAATAAATTAAATTAGGGTTTGAAAGTGTATATCAGCCATTATAAAATTTTTAGATGAAGAATCATATACTACTCTTATATTTATAGCAAAAATTATGATATCAATTAGAGCATCATAAAATTTATATAACATGTAAATGACAAAATTTGAGTATAAAATAATTTTTATTCTAACTTTTAATAAAATCTTAACTATTTTGAGATTAAAGAAAATAGGCATTAAAATAAACTACATATAACTTTTCAATATATTGTATACATGTATAATATTTTTATCTCTATTAGATTATTTCAAAAAAAAATTAAAAAATTATTAAATAATCTAAAGATCGAGTTAATTATTGAATATGAACTGACACTATCACAAAATATTATAATATATAATTTGTATTCTTGATTAATTTAAGGCAAAATAAGGGCTTAAAATTAATTTACTGTTAAAATTTATTATTTATTATTGTTCATGCACTTGAAATTCAAACCAATGATTGAAACAAATAAATTGATTGATATCTTTAATTCAAATTATTGTTCATGTTTTTGAAAATAAAATATAAAAATATTATAATGAAATACAAGAAGTTTAAATCATTAAAGAATACAAATTACAAATAATTAAAGAATACAAATTACATATCGCAATATTTTGACATAGTGTTTGTCCATATTCAGTAATTAACTCAATCTTAGATTATCTAACAAATTAATTTAAATATTTTTTAAGATAATCTAATAGAGATAAAAATGTTATACATGTAGTAGCATTATATTGAAAAGTTATATATAATATATTTAATAGCTACTTTTTTAATCTCTTAAATAGTTTATTTTTTTTCTAAAAGTTGGAATAAAATTATTTAGTACTCAAGTTTTACCATTTATGTTAAAATGATACATTTAATCTCAAAATAGTTAAAATTTTAATAAAAGTTAGAATAAATATCATTTAGTACTCAATTTTGCAGTTTATGCCAAAATTATACATAAAATTTATAATGCTCGACACCAAGGACTGGTGCCCAATGCGTAAAACTGCGTCCCGTATCGTCTAATTGCATAATTTTTATGTGATGGATTTGTTTTAATTGTTAAAACATGAAAGAATATCAAAAATGAAATAAATTGCAATTAGATTCTTGGATTCAAGGCTACAAGAAGATTAAGGAAATATTGAAACTATTGAATCAAGAACTTTAAGATTTATGAAATTTTGAAAGTATTGAATTGTTGGTAATGATAAAATTAAGGAAGTTGATTTTCTTGATCAACAAAATTAGCTTGTTGATTAAGTTTTTTCAAAATTTCTTGATATGATCAAGAAATCAAGAATTCTTAATGTTGATCAAGAAAAAAGGTAAAAGTTCTAAACAAGTTTTGACAATACAAACGTTGCACAAAAATAATTGGTTTTTCAAAATGAAAGCTAATAGTTAATTTTAGGAAAAATTATTTTTCTTGAAAAACCAATAATTTTGATCCCAAATTTGAAAAAAAATTCACATAATGCAATAGGTAAATTTACATGCTTTCATTGACATATAATGATTTATGTTAAACATGTTAGTTGGATGATCATGAAGCCTAGACCAATGTGATTAGTTTAATTTTATGAACTTAGTAGTTATTTTGGTTTTTAATTAATAATGTGGCCTACGAGTCTCGTCTTTCTCTGATTTTTATTTCGAATGTATTTCTATATCCCTCCTCCTATGTAGCTCCCCTTGGATTTGTTCCAATGGTTCTTGTAATTTTAGCAAATGATATGAGAGTAAAATTAGGCAGTGAGGCTTAATTTTAATAATTTGACGGACATTACAAGAAGATGGAATGAAGTCGGAGGAAAAGTGAGAAATCAAAACTCATGAATATATGAGATATATTAATGTAATATATAAGTCTATTTATATTTTAATTATCACTCGTAAATTGACCATGATCTACTTGGCTCGAGTAGATCGCATAGGACTAAAGACCCATGATCATCCATTTATTAGTTATGTATATGATGCATACTTAATTTATTTAATTTTTTTCTTATGATGTATATTTGTCATCGTTAAGATTATGAACATTAAATAAAAAAGTAAAGAAAATGATGAGATATTGCATAATATATTTAGTATGACCTTCACTTGAAAAATTTTCAAGTTAAGAACCTTGGTTGGTTCGAAATCAAGCGTAAATGGACAATATTGGGTTGGACTCAATCATCCATGCATTTCACCAAAGGTAATTGGCATGTGAAATGCTGCCACACTTGGCTCATGAGTAACACAGCGAAAAATTAAAATATTTTATAAACATGCATACAAATATGCACCGAGAATCGATATAAATTAATCGGTTGCTTTCAATATATTTTAATAATAAAGAAACAAAGTTTTTGCACCACTCAGATTATTGTGGAAAGTGGAGGAATCCAAATTTCTAAGCCCTAACTTGAAAATTATTTGTAAGGAGTACAATTATCTTTCCTCTAAGTGTATCCACAAGCCAAGGCAAGTCCATGAATTTTTTTATCATTGCTAGTGAATTAAAAACTCTTTTTCTAATTTAAGTTTGGGAGTGTAGTGTTAATTCTTTAAAAAAAACAAGTGTTTAGAAGAACTAAACTTAATTAAAAGGGATGGAAACTTTTGATAGAAAAGTATATTGTATGTGAAAGAACAAAACAGGAGAATACAGTGGGGGCGAGGTGATTTTCTTGTGCAAGAATGCATGTTAATTTTCAGCCCCTTCATGGTGTATTTATATAAACCATGTAGTCTTGACCTAATCTTGTTAGGTCTCATCTTCTTTCCTTATTTATCTCTCTCTTGTTTCTTTTCTGTCTTTAAAAGTCTGTGATTCTCTAATCAAGACACCCTAATGGGCCTTCTACGAGCCCATCAACCCTTCAATTTAAATAAGTTCAACTTAATTAATTGATCCAATCAATTAATTAATTGGTTCCAACAACACATAAAATTAAGTCCAATTAAAATAATGCTTTAAATTAATCTCATTAAATTAAAATAATCTAATTATTTTAATTAGTTAAATTAATTTAAGCCCATTTAATTAGCTAATCTAAATAATTAATTAACTCTCTCCCATGAGCCCGTAATCTCAATTAGGTCCAATTAAATAATTTTATTATTTAATCAAGTGGATTAATTTAACTCTTTAAATTAATTGTAGCCCAAGTTAATTAATTATCATTAATTAATTTTATTTAACACTTTGGATCAACAAAATTAATTAGAAATGGACTATCATGTTTTGTGTGTGACCCCTTAGCTTCACAAATAACTGACTAAGCTAACAGTAGACTTGCAACTTAGGAATATATTAATATTTTTTATTATTAATCTAACAAGTTAATCTGCTTGAAATTAACTTCTTAATTTCAACACCTCACAAGCAAGGGAAGCAATTAGCAATACGTCTTGACTAGTCATAAGTTAATAGTAAGCGAACCTATTTTGATTACGAGCACCATGAAAATACAGTTCCTCCATCAACTAATCTCCCAATAAATCAAGGACAAGGATTATTAGTTGAAATCCTATTTGACTTATTTACTATGATTTCATTTCAAGACATATTGATCATTTGATGAATCATTAGAAAACCCACTTCTAATGTTCATCCTACCTTGGCCAAGATTTTTGGGATCAAGGACTACAAAAACATAAGAGATTCACCTATTCTGCACTATAGGTGACAGATCATTTATTGGCTACTCATTGCCTCTATACACGAAGACCATAAGCCCAACGTAAAACTTTATAATTATCATGCAATCGAACAATACATCAAATTATATGATGTCCTGCACAAGTCTACCATGTTACCTCAAGAAGGACAAGTTAATACACTATCATAACTAGGAAATTCTTGTATGACAAACATCATGCGTGCGAGTCTATTGGCTTATCGATATCTCGTCTCAATAAACCCCCGACTCAGAATAACTTTAAAATTAAAATCATAGAGACATGTTTCATGATCACCATTATATGCGCGACCATGTTCTGTAGCTTTGTATGATCTAGTGACTTTATCTAATTGACAAGATAATTAAAGATAAAGAAAATGACTTTTTTTTAATAAATATTATGAATATGACTATTTTTACAAGAGTATAAAAGCTCGCCACTAATTAGCTCGTCAGCCACCACTCTAACATATACTTTAGTTACAGGTACTGTTTGACACTTAGTACCATATGGGCTAATAAAATTAGAGTGTATGGGAAGAGGTGAGGCAAAATAATTTGAGGGTTACTTGGGGTTGCAATTATTAATGTATTATATACCTTCTAGTTTTGTCATATGGCTCAAAAAATTAGGGTGTATGGCAAAGCTAATTGGACCTTAACCTTCTAGGAAATTGGATTTCCCAAATTTTTAACTAGAGGGTGATGGATTTTAATAAAATAGTGAGAGACATTTAAGATTAAAATCAAATCATACATGAATATTAATTGAATGAATGCTTAGTTTTCTGCCTTACATAAGATAATTGTTATCACTAGTAATTTCACTTAGGATAATCTAGACACACAAACAAACTTATTGGCTTAATCAATCTGAAAGGGTAAGATGTTTGTCACCATTGCAGATATTTTTGGAATGAAAAGAGAAAGCACAAGTATAGACTTGCATAGTTGAATTAGAAGGGGTTCCAGTTCAAGTTTCTACTTTGTTCATATCAACCATGAAGGTTGATAAATTATTCTTGGGTATAGGATACTGGATATAATTTTATCTCTACAAAGGGTTGCAGTGGATGACAAGAAAAATGAGACTAAGATAAGAATGATCCTTAAGAATAGAAATGAAGCAAAAGTTGCTTCATTAGTTGTAGGATTAATCTACTTAGCTCTAGATGGAGTTAGGGTAGTATTAGTTATTTATCTTTATATATAACTCGACAACAAGCATAATATATGTAAATCTATGTACAAGATATGATATCATAAATGCTCTGAGTGTGACGAGTAGATATCATTCAGTTTGTTGCGAAAAGTATTGAAAGCCATAGAGATGATCTTTAAGGTTTTGCAAAGTACTAAAGATGTCTCCTTGGAGTACGGTTATGGAAAACTAAAACTTGGATGCTTTATCTAGTTTTTTTTCCAATGTAGATGACTTAAGTCTATGTCAGTATTCGTATTCATTCCTAAATGGTAGGACAGTTGGCTGGAAAGAGTTCCAAGCTTGTGACAACTGTGGATTTTACTACTGTAGTTGAACATATAGTAGCATGTGATGCTACGTGAAGAGACTATTCGGATGAAGAAATTTATCTAAGTGTTGGATATAGTTCTGACCGTTGTTGATCGAGTACCTAAGTATTATAATAACAACGGGGTTGTTGCGCAAGCAAAAATGACAAGGTCTCATCAAAGGATCCAAGAAAAAATAGATTAGCAATACCATGATTCTGAAAATTATTGGTAGAGGCAACGTCAGTATGGAAAGATTTACCTCAACAAAAAATATATAGCAGACCTATTGCATTAATCCCTAAGATAAGTATATAAAGAAAATCTTGGGGAAGATAAGCCTTAATACTAGCACAATTGTCTTTAGGACAAGTGGGAGTTTGTTAAAGTATTGCTCGATGAGTCAATTAATTTGATTATCCTTATACTATTGTAGAATAAATCTTATTCATATTAGTAACATTAAATGTCAATTTTCATCTTAAACTTATTATAATAAGAATGAAATAAAGTCCTTAGACTACAAATAGTTATGAGGCGTGGTCTCATATATGATGACAGTTATTGAATATGCCTTCAAGGCTGTGGTCTTAAAACATTTCAAATTAAGGATCAATGAGATGGGATATCAATGATCCCCCTGAGGCTTGTGATATGATACATGCTTCAAATGAGGATCTTCGTTCTATGGGCATTGGTGTAGAGACACTAGTACATGTATGTGTGGTGCTTATTGAGGAACAAGTACATTGAACTACCCGCCTGAAAATTTCTAATTGAAAATATTCTATTTTTGAATGGGAAATTTCTCATTGTGATAGTGCAATAATTAGTCATTGGATTTGAGGCACCATTGTAACATATTTATGTATAGAGGTTAAGAAGTGACCAATAAATGATTCATCACCTATTTAGATAAACAAGTGAATATCCTATGTTTTTCATTGTAGTTGACTTGGAAATCATTGGCCAATGATGGATGAAAATTAGACAAGCGGTTTTCTAATTGTTCATCATCCAGTCAAGATACTAGAAATGGATACATAAGTTAATAAGCTATTGGGGCTTTGAATAATAATCCATATCCTAAGCTCAATCGGGAGATTAGCTGATGGAAGGATCATACGTGTATGGTATTCGTAATTGGAATAAGTTTGCACTTCACCTAAGAATAAAAGTCATGATGTACTACTAATTACTTACCATGACTTGTGGGTTCTTGAAATTAATTAGTTCCAAGAGGATTAATTAATTAGATTAGTTAATCATAACAATTAATTTGTTCAAAAATTCACAAAAGTTGAGAGTCTACGGCTAGCTTAGAGTGAAGCTAAGGGTCATACAGAAAGGTGGAAAGAGTACACTTCTAGTTAGAATATATCCAAAAGTTATATCAAATTAATTAATTAATTTGGAGCTCAAATTGATTTAAGGAGTTAAATCAATTTATTAGATTAAATAATATAATATTTAATTGGACCTAATGAAATTAGGGAGTTCATGTGGAACTAATTAATTAATTGATATTCTTAGTTAATTAAATAGAGTACAAATTAATATAAAGAGTTAAATTAATTTATTTGATTAAATAATGTGGTTATTTAATTGTACCAAATTTGATTACAATCCCTACATATGATTAAGTTAATTAATTGATATAATCAATTAATTAAATTAGACATATTAAATAATAGAATTATTTAATAGTTTATAATATGATTACAGAGCCCAAGAGGAATCAATTAATTTACTGATTAGATCAATTGATTAAGTTGGATTTTATTTAATTGATGGGATTGATTAATTAGACTTAATTAAATTATTTAAAATTAAATTCCAAGCTAATGGGCTTGTAGGAGGCCCATTAGAAAATTTAATTATAATAATTAAACTTGTCTTAGAGTTTGATGATAAGAAGGAATCAAATAAGGAAGGTAAAGGGAACCCTAGTAGGACTACAGATGGAGGAGTCCTACATAAGGACTCTCCCTCTCTTGGCCAAAAAATTGTAGCAAAATAAGACCAAACATTCGGCCATCTCCAAGATAAGAAATTTGCCCTCTTTCTTATTCCTTTGTTATTCATTTTCTCCATAAAAAGGTTCACCTTTTGATCATGGGTTTAGTTCTTATAGTTGAATTAAGAATTGAACTTCATAAATTCTAGTCTAGAATAGGCCTATAGGTTTACTAGCATAAACTCAATTGAAGTGGAAATCCCCAACATGTGGATATAGTTAGAAAAGTAACACTTAGAACTCTAAGTGAACTATTTCCAATAAGAGGGGTGTAGAATTAAGATTCATGAAATAGTTCGACGATGGATTCAAGATTGCGAAGGAATACGTTGATAAGTGCATATTATGATATATTTTTATATCAAAGTCTTTATACTTTTCTTGTTTTATTCTTGTTAATATTATAGTTTTATTAATATTTTGTATTGGGGAATCAATGAACAAAAAAGAGATAAAAAAGAACCAAAATAAAACCAAAGAAGACAACGCATTTCATGAGTAAGTTGGGAGATAATATTTCATTAGATCAAAGAAGCATCACAATTAGAAGAAAATGGCTAATTTTTCCTGAGTCCATCACGTGTTAATCAAAATATAGAAGAAATCACTTGGACTTTGCAAGTGATTATTGGGCTTGTATTAAATTCAAAATAAGCATGTTTTCAAATTTATGCAGTTTTCGTATTTTAAACATAACTCCATGCTCAAAAACCCTATGGACCTGAGTCTTGCTTCATTAGAAAGAAATAGATAGAACTACAACTTTGTTGTTGGAAGCTCAGCCCAATTCAGCATTGATTATAGCAGAAAATTTGTCCAAATGTGCACATTAGAAATGATCTATCTATGTTGACACATCTTCTTAAATCAAGAATAACTTTCTCCCTAATAGTTGGAATTAAGTGATTCAAGTTAAAAAATGAAACTAACAGAAAATCTACAACTTTCATATTGATCACTTTTCTAAATTCAGCTGATTGTATGGAGAAAAATATGTGACAAAATTTAGAGCACATTTGAAATGCATTTAGAATGAATTTGGAGATGGCAATTTAGGCACTCTTCTATGATAAATAGAGGCTCTTGAATGGCATTCATGACACACAAAAACCTATGGAGTGGGAAAAAAAATTTATTGTTGTCTTTCTTTATGCTAAGTTTTCTAATAGTAATGTAATTTTTCTAATAATAATAAAAATGTATTCTCTAGTTTTCTTCTATTTTTAGTCTTTTCTAGTTTCATTATGTGTTTCTAAATTTTATTTAGTTGAGGATAAATGGTGAATCTCTTAATGGAAGAAGATGAACGGTTATAAAGGTGTATCGTATTATTATTTTAATTTTTATTTGAAGCCCTCCTTGTTTTGTGGTGATTTTTTATTTATTTATCTCCAATGGCACAATAAATACTTGAATTCATTTAGCTTATTATACGATTCTACTCTACAGACTGCTAACGTGAAATATTGATTTGTTGTAGACAAAAGTGTGCATAAATACTTAATCCCATAAACTTGCATTGGTATTAACAGATAATTTGCAAATAATAAGACAATATCATAATTACCTTAATGCGTGAGCTATTTGATAATATTTTTCTATTGACACATTTATTATGCATGGATTCCAATAATGATATTTAAAAGAGATAAAAATAATAAATAATCATTCATCTATCCAAAACTCAAGAACGGATCTCTAATCCTCAATACTTTTATTACTTTGATTTCTTAGTTATATCATATTTTTTTCTTTATGATCTAAACAACATCAACCCATCTTTTAAGAAATATATATCTGAAAATTTCAAACAACTTCCTTGTAAATCAGCTTCGGACTCCCAAGAAATTTATTACTTGGTACAATCTGCACTTGAATTTGCAACTTTAAGGTTGTAGCATTTGTGGAGAGAGAACGAATTAGATCGTTTCATGCATCTTCTTCAATCTGAGTACAAATTAAGGTAAAGGTTTATGAAATCTTCCTGCTATAGGTATTAGGAAACACACAACTGAGTAATTGCATTGGATTTTGGGATTCATATATTATTATGATGTAATTGCGTTTCATGTTTATAAATTTTGCTGCGTTTACATTTCCTGAGATGGTGCGAACTGAACAATGGTACCTAGATTTTGCTATAAATATAAGATTAGTATATATTGGATGGGTTCTATGAAATTCTTCATCTAAAACTTTTTATAATGACTAATATACACATTCAAATCCTAATTTTTTTTTATCTACTTATTTTTCTTGATACATTTAACTTATTAATGTAAATCCTTTCATTATGATAATATAAAAAAATTGAGTGATAATAAACAATCATAGTAATACAAAACATAAATATTCATAGTTTGTTATAAAATTAAATTACACCTAGATAGAAGCTATAACTTTAAAATTAAAATTTATAATATGAGATTTAAATTCAATTATTAAAAGTTGAGGTTTAAATAAAAGATTAAAAAATAAAACAAATATTTATTTTATTTTGTTAGATTTTCTATCGAGGCTTTTTTTAAATTAGGCATAACCTAACAATATGAAAAATACAAAAAAAAAAATTAAAATAACAAAAAAACAAAAAAAAAATCTTGCATCACAAATATCACACTTAACATCTGAGTAAATTTAAATATAACTTCAAAAATTAAAGTTCAAATCTCATACGATATATTTTAGTTTCAGAGTTATTGCTCTTATCAGTTATGTTGTAATTTAAATTTATTATTTATTATTTATTATTGTTCATGCTTTTGAAATTTCAACCAATCAATAAGACATGTAACATATTGATGTCATTTCTACAAATTATTTAAATAAAAATAAAAAATAAGCAAATACCAAACTACTTAGTTTTCCTTAAAATTAATTATGTCAAAATGATACTTTTGTCGTATCAAATTTTCAATAAACCTCCAAAGTTATTCACACTTTTAATAGTATGATATACAAAATCTAGTCATTTGAGGTTAAATTAGACTTTGGTGAGTATTGTATGCTAATAATTATCATTGCATTTATCAAAGAAAAATGACTTATCTATGCACTTCTTTTGTTTTCTAGTTTCTTTCTCTTAATTCTTTTTCATTTGTGTTACTTCTCTTCTCCTCTAGAGGGTGGTGATGGGGAAGATGAAAGATGGATGGGTGTCAACAAGGAGGGAGAAAGAGAGCATGGGATGGGTAACTGATGAGAGAGAGGGATAAGGAGAGAGATGAGAAATGAAAGGTTGGTAGTAGAGGGGAAAGAGAGGGACTGCAATATGGAGAGGGGAGATGGTGGGTGAGGATAGGACTGAGAACTTGATTAGAGAATGAGAGAAGGAGGTGGTGATAGAGAGGGAACGAAGGGGAGAGAAAAAGAGAAGGAGAAGGTGGCTACGATGGTCAGAGAATGGAGCAAGAGACAAGAGGGTGCAGAGAAAAAGGGAAGAAGGAGGTGGCTACAATGGTCATAGGGAGTAAGAGACAGGAGAGGGTCGGAGGTTGCTGTGGTGATAAAGTGATAGTTGACGTGAGGTTTCATTAAATTTAGCCCTTTAAACAAAGCATAAACAACAAAATGGGATTAAGTTTAATTCGAATACACTATATATAGTTATATAGTTAGGGGGTAAAAATAATATTTGCATTTAAGATATTTTAAAATTTTTAAAGCAATGAAATCTAATTGCATATATAAATGAAGATACTCTTCAACTATTGAAAATTATAAACACATCCCTTTCAAAATATGTAAATATTTTAGTTGCATAATGCATTTGGCAAGAGCTTTGTCTCTTGGAGTATTGATCCAGCCATGGAATATGTCAAATATGGCTAAGATATTTAGTTTTTTTGTTGTTGGCACCAAGATCGCCCTAACAAGTGTGTCTAACACCGTATCCATTAAATTAAATTAAAAAAGTGAGTATTTTTCTTTTCTACTTTTTTCGCATTACAATAATCCATAAATCACACTATTAGACATCGAATAATATCATAGATATTAAAATTTTTTTACTTTACGAGCGTGCTATTATCTCTAGGTATTAATTACATATTCACTTATATGTATATATGTTAAACATTCATGTTTCAACTGTGTTGTGTGTACTTTTGAGAGCATACTAATGTCTGGAATGAAATGGCACACCAATTTTCATTATGAGTGAATGTGAATATATACAGATTACACAATAAAAAAAAGCAACTAAAGCTTTACAACAAATTGCCTAAAATACAAATGCTAGTAATGGACACAATATTTACACTTTATGAATAGCTAAAATACTGCTCATAAACATTGACCACATAATTTCCTTAATATGCCCCCTCAAGATGGTGTCCCTGGGAAGGACCCAATCTTAACGTGAAGTGTGTTGAGCTGCTGGTGAGATAATGGCTTAGTAAGTGCATCAGCCAACTAATAATCAGATGAGACATGAGAAACCCATATGGCACCACTCTGGACTTTTTTCCAAACAAATGAAAGTCTAGGGCGACATGTTTCATCTGAGAATGAAATATCGGATTAGCACATAGATACGTCGCACCAATATTATCACAATATACTCTAGGTATTATAGGCAATTAAATTTTTAGTTCATGTAACAATGATTGGAGCCACGTAATTTCATCAGTCATGGAGGCAACTGCTTCGAAGGATGATCGAGCAACCGTGCATTTTTTCATAGAACTCCATGAAATAGCATTATATCAAGAAAAATAACATAAGCACTTGTGGAGGTGCGGTCATTGACATTGCCAGTCCAATCGGCATCAGAGAAACCATGGAGTAACAAAGGAGAATTTCGATGAAGAAACAAATGGTGGATAGTACCTCAAAGATAACGAAAGAAAAGTTTAACAGTAAACCAACGTTGAGTGGTAGGACAATGCATAAATTCAGATAATTTATTGACAGCAAAAGCAATATCCGATCGCATAAGAGAGAAGTATTGGAGATCGCCAACAATTAAGCGATATTCCGTGGCATTCGTGAGCGAGGTACCATCTATGAGGCTTGGCACATGATTTGTAGACATGGGCATGTGAACATCATTTGCAGGAACCATTTTGCTTTTCTCTAACAGATCATGAATATATTTATGTTGGGACAAGAGAACACTATGAGTCGAGGAGATGACTTCAACACCGAGGAAAGAAGAGAGGGTGCCAAGGTCTTTGATTGAAAATTTTGCTGTAAGTTGGTTAGTGAAGTTTCTAAGAGCACTGTCTTCGGAACCTGTGAGAATTACATATACTAAAGATACATTGTTAGATGCATGTGGTGTAAATAACAAGGTGTCTGAATTGGAATTGACAAAACCAACGGACAATAGAAATTATCGAAGTTCATCATACCAAGCCCGTGGTGCTTGTTTTAATCCATAAAGTGCCTTCTTGAGGTGACACGCGTATGTTGGATGGTTCTTGTCAATGAAGCCTGGGGGTCGGCTCATGTAAACATCTTCTATAAAGTGCCCATGAAGAAAGGCATTATTAACATCTAACTATCTAAGAGACCAACCTTTGGAGAGCGTGAGACTGATGACGAGAAGAATAGTTGTCGATATGGTGACAGGGCTGAATGTCTCATGGTAATCGATGCTCGACCATTGGTGAAATCCATTTGCAACAAGCCGAGCTTTGTAGTGCTCGATTGAACCATTAGGGTGTTATTTGATGCGAAACACCAATTTGCAACCAACCAAATTTTGTGAGGGGGCAGGAGGAACAAAATTCCAAGTCCCATTATTACGTAGAAGCGTATTGAATTCATCTGACATTGTCGCGCGCCATTCTGGGTGTTTTATGGCTTTAGAGACGAAGGTTAGTTTTATGGGAGATGGAGAGTGGATGGTGGTTAGGCTAAATTTGGTGAGTGGCTTATGTATATAATCTTTTGCTCTTTTTTTGCATGGGGTGATTATTCTGGTGGTGTTACGGATTTGGAGAGAAGTGGTGTGGATATTGGTTTGCAAAGGGTTTGAAATTGACATGGAAGAGGAAGTGAGAAAATCTTCATCTGAGGTCATACCGTGCAAGCTATCATTACTAAGTGGGGAAGTATCTGCCAACGGAGTGTTATTTTGAGAAGATTTAGTTAAGGAATTATTGCAAGAGGGGGAAGGTGATTAGATGGGGAATATCGGAGGGAATTTGTGGCAATTGACCATTAGATGGGAGAGATTTATGGCTTGAAGAATTAATTGGAATGGATTATGTGGAAGGCATGAAATCCAGAATGTGAGTGGGTAAATGTGAATATGAATTTAAAGAATTTTTGGGTAGTGAATGAGATGAGTTGAGGGAGAAATTAGTGGCGATGTGAATGCTTTGATTTGCATGTATCCATTCTTTGAAATTAAGATTATTTGGACGAGAGAGTTTGGGAAATTGACAAGAAAATGGAAATGTGGACCCAATAAAATTAACATGCCATGAGGTGAAAGTGTTTTTTTTTTTTTTTTTTGGAGATTGGATCATAGCATTGGTACGCACTTTGGGTGGAAGAATAGAATCTAAACACGCAAGGTTGCGAACAAGGATCTAGCTTGTGGGACCTATATGGTCGGAACCATGGTTAACAAGGCAGCCAAAAACTTTTAATTTGTTGTAATTGGGTGGCTGATTAAATAATTTTTCAAATGAGGATTGCATTGATTAGTCCACTTTGGGTAACTGAATAAGATAGACCACCGTTGAGAATGCGTGCGACCAAAAAGTAAGGGGCATATGTCCATGATGAAGTAGTGTGAGACCAGTTTCAAATATAACGGTGATGATGTTAGAAAATCCTATTGTGTTCAGGGATGGGATGTGTGGAGGAGTGGTAAGATGGTAATTCCATTTATGGCAAGAAATGATTTTAATGAGACGTACTTGCCACCATTATCCGTAAATAGTGTAAGAATGGGACGTTGAAAGTGTTTTTCCATTAAGGCTTTAAAATGGATAAAAATGTCATGAATGTCGAATTTTTGCTTAAGATGGTAAAGCCAAATGTAGCGTGTAAAATGGTCCACAAATATGACATAGTATTTATAACTATCATATCAAATAACAGAAGAGGTCCACACATCAGAATATATTAATTCAACATGTTGAGAAGTGAAGAAAGAGGAATTGGAAAATGGTAATTTCTGGGTCTTATTGCACAGACAAGAATTACAAGTAAATTTGGACACAGCTCGAGATGTCGTAGACAAATTGTTCTTAGAAATTACATAACGTAAAATATTGGACGAAGGATGACCAAGGCGGTGATGCCATTGATTGACAGGAATAAACACCATCTCTTATCACTCCTTGTAGCAGTGTTGCCCCGTGCGAATATCCTTCACATAAAAGATAGAGGGTAAGAATTAAACAGATATATTATTGTTTGAGCAAAATTGTGAAACAAAAATGAGATTCTTTTTCATTAAGGGAACACATAACACATATTATAAAGTAAAAGATTGAGAGGAGGATGGAAGTGTGATTGAATCGGTATGAGTAATAGGTAGCCCTTTGCCATCGCCAATGTGTATGTTTTCAGCGATTAATTACTCAGAGTGAAGAGACATATTATGGAGGTCAGATGTAACATGATGTGATGCATCGGAGTCCAGAAGCCCCTCAGTTTCAGAGGGTGCAGGAGAATGGGCTAGGGAGCTCATGAAGAGTGGTGAAACATGCTTAAGGAGAGTAGGGGTTACTGTTAATTGTAGTGTGGTTTTTGTGCAGGGTTGGCGGATGCAGGCATGTTTAGAAGGTTGGCTTTCTTTCATGCTTCATATTTTAATCATGTAACTCTTCAAATGGGACTTTCACGAACATGCATGGCTGAGCATAGGTCTTTATATTCCTCATCAAGACCGCCTAACACCTTGAGTACAAGATCGTCATTTGTTGACCTAATGATTGAGCATGTCGAGTTCATCAGAGAGAGCTTTGATTTGTTGCATATATTCAGTGATTAGTTGCGTGCCTTTTATAAGAAGGTGAAGATCTTCCTTCTACTATGTGATTTGCCCTCAAGAAGGTTTGGCGTAGGTATTAGCAAGGATATCCCATGCTTCTGGTGATGTGCGAGCAAAAGCAATAAAACGGATAAGAGTTGGAGACATAGAACTAGCTATGGCACTGAGTATTAGTTGGTATTGTCGGACCTAAAGAGAATAGTTTGGATTTGGAGTGTCTCTGTTGGCGGCAGTGATTGTTTGTGCAGGACAAAGTTTGGATCCATCGATGAATCCCATAAGGTCATAGCCGATGAGAACAGCTTTAAATTGAAAGGGCCATGAGGAATAATTCGATGAGGTGAGCTTAACGGAGATTTGTGTACTGGTGTTGATGGAGATGAGAGATGGAGTATTGTCAAAAGGATTAACAATAGTGGGTTGATTTTGATTAGAGGAGGTGGCCGAAGAATTTTGTGAGGTGGGAGTTGTTTGTAGGTCGCCCATTTGAGAGGATCAAGACTCGTTTGAGTGTTTTATTTTAGTAACACTCAGGTGCCATGTGAACGTTGAGAGCAGACTAATGTCTTGAATGAAATGGCTCACCAATTTTCATTATGAGTGAAATGTGAATATATACAGATTACATAATCAAGAAATAAAAGAAAAGCAACTAAAGCTTTACAACAAATTGCCTAAAATACAAACGCTAGTCATGGACACATTATTTACATTCTATAAATAGCCAAAATACAGCTCATCAGCATTGACTACATAATTTCCTTAATATGTTGTGTCATAAAATTTTAAAAGATTATTGTATATAATATTCATATTAATATTATTTTTATATTCGTGCATCATAGGTATATAGGATGACCATTTTCTATTTGTATATATTGGTAAATAAAATCAAATATATTATGTTCTTCAATATTTTTTTTTAATATATCACATTTTTAATACATTCTTTCAAAACAAATTCTTTCAAAATCCTTCTCCCAAAACATACAAAACAAATCCAAACAAATGGAAAATTCCCCTCAACTATTAACTATTGGCAAGCCACCCCAAAAGGTTTGAGAAATTAGCAATAACCTCCCCCTTGTTCGTTTTCGTACAAATAGACCGTGAATTGGAGGGTAGAAGTGTACTTCTATTGGGGCTTTTTAACAAACAAAAACTTTTCAAAACAAATATCTACTAAATGGATGTGGCAGCCAATGAAAGACTGCCACATCTACAGCTTGTATTTTGCTTTGCGCGCACGTCCCTCCCACTCAATTTAATGTAGGAAACAAGCTTTATTCATCCCAAAGTAGAAAGAAAAGCTTGGCATTTATTTCATAAAATAATTAAAGACTATTATTATCAGCCTGCCATTCTGAAGGTAAAATGATAATGTTGGCATTGAATGTAACTAATCAAATTATAATGTTATGTAACTCAAAAATTTATGATTATTCACGTGACATTATTATTGTTCTAACACCATGTATATTGTATGTTTGAAAATTTAAACTTTACTATATTGTTTTTCTAGTATGATGCTGTACCATACCTCGTGCTCATAAAGGGGAAAGTGAAATTAAGTAGGACAAAAACGAAACTGTTCTGTAGATATATGTGTAACAAGATCATTAAAAATTACTTTGTTTTATGCAATTTTGAATACGTTTCAAATAATATATCTATATACAATACAATGACATAGATATACACATAATTCTATATTTAACTTCACTTAGAGAATATGCCATAAATTGTTGATGAAAAAATGTAAAGAGTAATAAACCAATTCAATTTTTTAAATCATCTCATATTGCACATAATAAATATAGGTCAATGCATACATTTCATAATAAATTAATATTTAAGAAAATATTTTTATGCAAACGTGCATTTGTGATGTGTTATGACTAGATAAATTTTCCTTTCTTACAATCAAAGTTGTAATGTTAAACATTAGGATTTCTTCCTATACTTCTCTTGATTTAGCTTTTATTAGTCAGTATTTTAACCTTATTATAAATTACTAAATATAATTCTTAGTAAAAAAATAAATAAATTTCAAAAAATAATACTTTTATTTCAAAATATTGTTCATAGAATTCCTTTTTTAGTAAAATGTGATAATTTGGTTATTTAATGTTGTAACGTATTCAAATTGTCATATTTGTTTTTTGTGGGTGTTAAGATTTAAATATTAAGAAGATACTTGTGAAAGATTCAAAATTTAATTGGATGTGGATTTTGTTAAGCTTTAGGTGGTTTACGATATATTAATTATTTTTGAAGGAAAAGGTTTAGAATTATCTTAAAAATGGCACAACTTTTTACAAGGGGTTTCAAGTTATTTTAATTAGTAAATTTTAATTAAGTTGACTTGAATCATAAAAGGTGCATTAAGTTACGATTAATCTTATTTAGCATGTATCAATTAGAAGATTTAATAAAGGTTTGATGTTATAAAATGTTTATCACTAAATTTTTGGGATCAAATATTACAATTTAATTTATTGTGAATTCTATTACTTTCTTTATGTCAACCCATGATGTAAGGATTGAAAGAGAAATTAATATAATAAGTTATTCAATGGTAGATTTTCTAGTTAAAAACTTAATTATTGAAATATGTTAATGATATGGGTCCTCCTTTAAAAATAGTTCTACGTCTGAAAATACCAGCCATAGGACAGCAACAGCAACAGCAACAGCAACGTGGGCATTTTAAATCTCAGGGTTTGACTGATAAGCCTTCCAAACAATCCGTAAAAAGATTATGTCATCATCAAAAAACTTGAAAATGGGAAAAAATTAAAAAATCCTACTGAATATGAGGTGAACAAAGACCAAGAAAATAACAAATAAATCAGTGTAGATGTAACTTTTGACATTCACACTTCAAGTATGCAACTGATCTTGTGTAGTATGAGATTCAACCTTACATTATATCTCTATCAATTTGGTAGGTCAAAGCCTAAACTATTTTATACAAAAGGAAATGAAATATATAGATAATAATTGAAACTAATAGAACAACACTAGTTCTGAAAAAAAAAAAAAAATCAGTAAACCAAGTATTAGTTATCTTTCAAATTAATCTAATTTCACAATATAAAAATGTGAAACAAATCGTAGTTACTTAACAAGCATTTAGAATAGGCTGTTTGACAATCACAATATTGGAAAAATTAATCCAATCAAGACATGAGAAAACAAACTGCGACTCCATGCACCAAATGATGGCAATACGGCCACACGAGTCCCATATATACATATATAGCTATGACTGATGCAGTCGCAAACACTCTTCAGAAAGAAAAATATTCTCTTAATAAAGTAACTTGATTAAGAATTTTGCTTTATAAAAGTAACTTAGAAAGTTGAGCATTAACATGCAATTCATGTGCAATCATACTAGTCAATAGAAAACAAGGGGAAATAGTACAGAAGGACTTCGACACTTAAATCTGCAGAAAAAAACTATTCAATATAATTTAATAAAAAAAAAAAAAACAAGGGGAACGGATCATTTTCACAACAATTTTCGTTAACACAGAGTAAGGGGCTTTGAACAAAAACTTAGTTAAATTAACTCTCAACTATTCGTTCTGAAAAATAATGCAGCTTTACCATATAACTGAATTTGCGTGCAGGAAATTATGCAACTGAACACCTCATCAAGAACAGGTTCAGGGACAAGCGCCACTCCACAGTGAATGAGTGACTTACCAATTATCGGTCTCTAAATAAAATCATTGTACATAGCTCCCCATCAATATTCACCTACGGTCTGACCAAATTCGGAAACAATATAACTATAGAAGGAATGACAAAGGAAAGGGCAAAAAGGAAAAGTCGAAACACACAGCTATACCTCTATACATCCCCACCCAAAATCTTAAGCACTTCTAATTACAATGAAAATCAAGATGGAAATGCCACCCAAGAACCCTCAAACTCAGTATAGGTATGAAGGAAGAACCTCGCTGATTTAGATATATTGACAGGCTACATCAGGGTTTAAACGCTCCATGCCACATTCCATAAAACCACAAACCCAGCAAACTGCTTGTGACACATACATTGACTCAGGCCTCTCTATTAACTCAATTTCTGTTGTTGCTTCAAATTCACTGCTGCTGTTTTCACAAAACTATGCAGCTGGAGCTTGCACATCCAATGCACAGCTTCCTTTATATGTACTAATTGTAGATTCTAACAGGTTTCTCAAATGTGTGCCGATTCTGCAACATCAGGTATAACCAATAAGCGCCAGAACATAAATAAAAAAGACGGAGAATACAAAGTATCGAAACAAAGCGATGGAATTCATAAATGCAACACAACGTAAGAAGTTCCTTATACTAGACGCGATTTATTGCATGTGTAATTGTAAATTCTAAGAGGTCTCCCAATTCCATGCACAAACTATGACATAAAGCTATACTATATTCAAAAAAATAATAATAAATGCAAGGAATAAATAAATTTAACTACCCCCAAATTTTGGTCAAATTACAAAACTACCACTCTTTCAAACATGCATATGGACCTGCTTACAACCAGCAGCCATTAGAAAATCATAATATTTGGTAATAAATGACTTAATTGTCCTCAAATATATACTTTAATAAAAAAACTAAAAGATGTTGCAAAAGTCCTAAACATGGAAAGACATTTATACCCAATTTTGATGCATCCAATTCAAACCATACTACGTCCAAATTAGTAAGATTGACCCGACCCATTTTAAAACTCAAAGATCAATTATATTAGAATAAACCGTGACCACCAATCTCAATTAACCAACGGATTAGATTTACTTATATTTTAAAATGAATCTAACCTATCAGAATTTAAAATCAACCAACAGTCCAGATATTCTCATTTAAGGAAAAGGAAAAAGAAAAAACAAATACAAAAACAAAAACACTCATCTTCATCCACACCCTCCCGCCGAACAGCCACTAGTGCAGCTCCTTCACCACTCCACTTCAAAGCCACAACTCCACTACCCTCTCCCACTCCCACTCTGCTGTCAGCATGGGCACCTGCCCTTTCCCCAACAACACCTTAGCCCCAATAATCCATCCACCTTCTCCCACTACCATTCCTCCTGCAATAAAAAGACCGAAATACCCCATCCCAAAACCCACCAACAAAAGCTCCTCCTTTGCTCTCCAGATCCTCTTCCCAAGTCGGCATCCCCCATTACAACATTCTCCCAAAAACCTCCCTAAACCAAACACTCCAAACCTCCTCTGCAAGCTTACTTCTAAATTAGCACCAGATACAGAGCAGATTGGGAATTTTTTGTCAGAGTGAATCCGAAGATGAAGAATGCTGGATCCTTGGTTCAAGAGTTGGGTTTGAAGGTTTTGACCAAAAATCATTCCTCTTTTTGTCAGTTTGATCTCCAAATATTGCAAGAATTTAAGTGGATTCTGTAAATTGAGGTGTACGATGAGGCCAAAAATAATGTGCTTCACAAAATGATACAGCTGATGTTTGAGGATATTCTAAAGAAGCTGGTCAAGATTGGGCTTACTTGAGATGGCTTCCTGGGAAGAGAGAAATGTAGAGATCCGCGAAGAAGGGAGTGGGGGGTTTGAGGTGGGGGAGGGGGTGATGGTAGTCGTGGTGAAGATAAACATCGTCATTTTGCATCGACAGCTGGGGATATATGGCGGTATTGTGCTTTTTTATTTTTCCTTTCTTCCTCTTTTTCTTTTTGCACTTTTTAAGATTTTCTAGCCTATTTTACATTTTTTTATCAATTAGGAAAGAAATTCAGGTATAATTTGTTTCTAAAGCATATCCTATCTACTTTACTTTTAAAATATGGAATTTGAACATGTTTTTGAATTTTTTAACGAAAGATAAACATTTTACATATTTTTTTATATTATAAACACATTATAACTATTATAATATATATGTTAGTGATTAATTTTAAAATGTATTAACATTTAAGATTATATTGAAAATCCAATTTGAGATTTTACAACATTTAAGAAGGATAAATAAAAACATGAATTGATGTTCGTTTTTTGTTTGGAAAGGGAAGTTTTGTCCACAATACTTCACAAACGTTGTATAAAGGACAAAACACAATTTTGCTTTCATTTTTATGCTGACATTATCTTTTTCCATCACGACTGCACGTGTAAACGGAATGTGTAAGGTGGTGGCAAAAGTTACAGGAGGTAAGGTACATGTAATTTCAAAATTCAGAGGATTAGTTTCTGTGATTAAGTCAAACCTCAAGGGAGGTGGATGTAATTATCCCTAGAAGTAAAGAAAGCTTCTATAATGGAAATCTAAGGCCTTGTAATGTTTGTGTTTTCACAGAGAATTCTATTTTTGTTATTGTTTATGTGAGAAGTGAAATTATTTTCGGATGAATGTATCAAATGAGAGTTTGTATAGGTTTTAAAATAAGGATATGTTTGATTGATTAGTTTTGATGGAATTTCAATTACGATAGTATGTGATAAAAATGAAATTATATTAGTGTGTTTTACAATATCATTTTCAGAATTTTGTGTATACAATAATTTGTGAAATGATAGTGGTGGGGTCCACTTTGAATACTTAATTTGAATATGATAAATTATTAGGATAATTTGAAAGGTGGTGGATCCCATTAAAATGATGTCGTTTGAAAATATTAATATATTAGTTTAACTAAATTGATAGTGGTGGGTCCACTATGAATATTTAATTTGAATGTAATATTTTATATGTAAGATTGTAGATGGTGGATCTAATGAATGTAGTTTGAAAATAGTAAAATATTAAGCAGATATAGTTGGGTGGATCCCACTAATGTAATTTCAATTGAAATGATGGCAATATTGATTGACAATTGACACATTATGGTTTTATATAGGGTTGGAAATTGGAATTATGGGTTTGAGATGTTACTTTTTGTGGGAAAAATGAGAAGATAAAATGGACATTTTCATTAAAAATAGATAGTAAAAAATGAGCGAATGGGTTTTGGAAATAGGAACATACATGGCATAAATACGAAATGTGTAATGCAGTGTGATTAAGGCCATGCTTTACATCCAATGCCCAATATGATAAGTTTTACCTAAGAATGGAAGCTACTTAGAAAATGAAATAATTAAGTGCTTAACTTATAGAATCGGAGCATTGAAGAAGCCAACAGAACATTTCCGTAGTTCCCTTTATATATAGGACCAGAAGAAGGGAAAATATGATCCTAGTTTTCAACCATATATCTTTTTGAACTTAAGAATACCATAATAATACTTCCAAATAAATAGTTTCATATATATACTTACCTGGTTGGCTGCATATGACCGTTTTGGAGCATTGTCAGAGTGCTCTAGTCCAAGGTACTGTTCCCAAGCACCATAAACATCTCTTCTCTGGAACATAGAAGAGAAATCAAAATGAAGAGAAACATAATCAACCACATCTGATTACATACATTAAAACAAGCATACATATAAGATGAAGAATGTGGGGTCAGGGGAGTTATCAGTACCTGAAAACGACAGGAAACAATGTCTGAATCTTGAAGATATTCGGGCCGACCCAAATACAAAAATGCAAACTTCCACTAGAAAAAATGAGATGTTCAGAAGTTGGAATCAAGAAAAGTTGTACTCAACCAAGCACGAGTCTCCATTGTAGAGTTTTGTTATATTGACAAAGCAACTCAAAAAAGAAAACTACAAACCTTGGAGAACTCCTCGTCTGGAACATGCAATTTTTTTTGTATGCGCATTTTAACCTCAGCCAACGTCTCGCCCTCATGAATGGCCAAGAAAAAGGGATCCCCGAAATTTTGAACTTGCTGTGAGGCAAATACAATGAGCCACTCGAATGTTGTTTTGGACAAGATATTGAACACAATACAGCCAAGCAAACATGCATGTAAGACCACATATTTGTTTTTAGTTGGGGAGCTTTTTCCTCCCTTAAACCTATACTTACAACTTGATTCTGAGCAGTGTCTTTCATAAAATGGTACACATGAATCAAGCGATCATTAGGACTAAGGTTTTTATCCTCTTCAGGAATCTGCAGCGAAGAGAAAAGGAAAAGATTTAGGAAAAGAAAGCGAGTTACATTCATTTAAATAATTATATATATGTTGAAGATAGTTCACAAGTATATTTTCTTCTTTGCTGATATTGGAATTCTGAAGGAACCCCCATCAATGGGAAAAGGACAAACTCAATACATCGGGAATCAAAACAGAGAAAGGTAACAGAAGGGGGAAGTGACTGAGAGAAAGAGAGAGAGTCACAAGAGAGACAGAGGCAGAAAGTGATGGAGGACGAGGAAGGGAGACGAGAAAAGAAGTTAACCGTTAATCCATAAGTATTCTTCTTGTGCAGCATTCGCACAGCAACATTTTCTACATCACAATTATCCTTTCATACTTTATCAACAATCATTTCAAACCAATCTTTTACAGTATCACACCTATATCCAGAGAGAGTTCTAAAAGTTTTTACAGGTAAGTGATGTGGGTTGTAATCTTAGGAACTTGCATAGTCTTGTGCATAAACCATCCAGAATCATTGCCTTGGGAAGGAACTAATTGTTCGTCATTTTTCGTTCAATTATATCTTCCTCCTAATCTAGACTATGTTGACTTTTTTTGATGCCATTAAACATTTAAACCCCACCAAATCAAATAAATGACATGTTGCATCCCTATGCTTTATGCAATTGATGCAAATAGCCACATGGTTTGAAAGCAGGAATATAACCCTTGTGCTTTTAAAAAGCTCACTCCTCTCATGATAGGTCTTGACTGAATGCTCAGAAAGCACCAAAAGCCCCCAGTATAAAGTGGTCAACAACCAAATCATTCTTTCACTTGCAATGTCTGAGAGTGACAAAAGATCTTCAATTTTGAACTTGCCACTAAGCTCAATTACATCAGTAAAATCGACTCCAAGAGGAAAAATGCACTCCATATCTGCAGCATCCATGTGTAATAACCGCATTGACCAAACACCTGAAAATGCCTTAGCACATAAGGAAGCGTACCTCCTCCACCACAGGATTGGTTGCCCACTTCCACAGACCACTCAGACTCATAACTTATAAGGTGATTTACCCTAATCTCAGTAAGTAATCAAAATTCAAGAGACAATATAGGAAAAGGTAAGTTGATGACAATTCTAGCAAAATAGTATCAGTAATAGATACTCTAAATTCAAGTGATCCTAATGGAAGTAAAAGAGGTAATTAGGATCAATGGATCTCTAAAATTATGGGAAAATCATTATTTGTTCAGAAAATTAATCAACAAATTTTAGTCCTTTACATACAAAATTTCAAAAAGAATGTAACCTACATTTGCATTCTTGTTTTAGTACAAGCTCAAATATAATGAAAAAATAAGAATAAAAAGAAAAATCAGATTAAACGAACAACATACTAAAAGATAATATTACACTTACCTCCTCTGCACGTAATGTCCAGTATTGATCATTTATGTTCTCAATCTTTTCTTGCAGTGGGAAAATCTGCAGACAAGCAGCAAAAAAAATGATAATTTTGCAAGAAAACCACGGAGTTAAACATACACCAGCACCTTAAGTTCACAGCATTAATTTCACCAAAAGAATGTACGCATTTTCACAGAATCCTGAAGAATCGAATATCTTCGGAAGGATGTGTGGTCAGAAAGTGCAGCCACAAGGTATGAGGTCTCTCCACCCTCATGTCTCATCCTCTGTTCTATTAAAGTTTTGGATGACCAAGAAATTAGGCCACAAATGATATTTTAATTATTCTCAGCTGACATATGTTATTCATACAAGGAAAATTTCACATTCCACCTTGTTAAGCTTTCCTTCTACTTTCCAATCACAAGATGGGAAAACGAGCTCCTTAATTTCCTTAACATTCCTACTCAAGCCACTTATATTTCTTTGACACAGACCCAAAGGGAGGCTGTACATGTAGAATATAGAAGCCAAAGGCTAATTTTTTTTCGTGTTGGTTAACAAAATTAGCTCTCAAACGGAGGATACTTGTATGTAAGGATGGCCATAGACTTCCCAGTGAGGCTTGACCTTGGCCAGGACTGGGGAGTGCCATTTAAAAGGCATACTCCAGCTCCTCCAGCCATATGATTTTAGCCAAATTTGTAGAGTCAATCACCAGTTTTTGGTGGCCTAGGGCCGGTGAAAAGTATGGAACTCTACCCTATCATTAGCTGAGTCAACCCATGTGCTTCACCACACTAATTTCACTATTGCTAACCTTAAGAAACAAAAATAAGTCTTTCTAACCAAAGCTACAATAAAAAGGTCATTATAATAGTTGATTTAGTTTGCACCACCAAAAGTCAAAAGAATTAAAGGAAAAAAAAGAGTGAAGACTAACATCTTTTGCAGAAGTCTTAAATTACAGACACAGCTAGACTTGACATATGTAATAGTGCAGCTGAACAGTTCTTAATTATATAGTTAACATGAGAAGTTAGTTTGGAAATGGGCAGCCCCACTTAGGTGCAATGGTAGTGGGAGAGCCACCCATTCACCTAAGGGTTTCAATCATTGAGTCTTTCAGCTCAGCGGCACTATGTCTGGGTAGCTTCAAATTTGACAACTATCTTAAATGCTCAGTAGACCCCTTTAAACCAAACATTGAACTTTATATGAAATGCAGTAAATAATAACTGCAAGGAAACTAATGCCTACTTTGTAAAATGTTTTCTCTACGCCTTGCTTTTCAAGAGTAAGGATAAATTATACTAGCCATCAAAAAAGAGTGGTTGATCATAAAATAATTGCATCAAGATTCCAAGTTTGGCAATGTAGTAACAGTGGTAAATGGATCCAAAAGTCCAGGCTACGCACAGAATGCAAAATTCAAAACAACTGTACAAGGTTAATAAATTTTATACAACAGTTAATGCTAAGAAGTGCTAAGATATTGCTTATTCAGTTTAAAATAAAGGTTACTGCTAACCACTCTATACCGTCCATAAAGGGTTAACATTTATTAAACATAAAGATTCATTTTCCTGTATTCAGCACCTCAGAAAATCCCATCATCCAACAGGTAACAGCGTGATAATATAGTAAGAGAAAAGAACTTAAAAGGAAAAAAGAAAAAAACTAGAGTACATGCAAAACAATATGAGAATTGGAGAGCAATGCAGGAAATATAGTAAAAAATAAACAGCAGCTATGTAATGCTCTGTCTCAAACTCAACTAGATTTGGAACAAACACATTTAAAGGCAAAAGAAAGGAAAAGTAAAAGTTAATGAATGTAGGAAATAATCATCACTATGAAATGCTTGTGAGCAGTATTAACAAAGAAATCCAAGAAGAGAATGCTCAATTATTTATCCAAACCTTTTTTTAAGATAGTAACATAGGACAGTATAAAACTTTGTATAGCAAGAAGGTTCTCCAACAAAAATGTCAATCAAGCTGTGTCACTACAAACTGATGCCCAATAATTATACTATGAAAGAAATTAATATGATTTGAAGAATCTTTTACTTTATATATCTTATGATAGAAAACCTCCAGCAATCTCAGTTCTGCATCTGGATGAGATAACTCAACCTGCAATAACATTAGAATAGATGAGAGATTTTTTTTCCTTAAATATTAACATAGTAAATTTCTAAAACATGACTAGGAGCAAAAAATTTGTAATATAATAGGCAGAATATAAGATGTTCAGAAAGGACGTCATATAACGGTTCCAACAAAAATTAATGATGGCACATTGCACTTCACCTAAGAGATAATGGATTTTCTTTCTCTTTCTAATTGATAATATGATTAAAAGTTGCTTCTTTGAATGCCATTGTCTAGCTGTCAAATATTCCGTTCACTTCAGGGGATTTCTTATTTTTCATTTTCCTTTATTATTCCTTTTACTCTACACAGATGTAATTCTGAAGCAGAAAAATTGCAAGCTCACCTTAGTCTTGAGATCACTAATGACATCTCCCACAGTGCTCTGTTTTGGTAACCTGATGGTATGAATAACAACCTGAAAATTGTTGAAACAATATTGAACGACCCTGAGGAAATTTGACACATACACAAAGCAGAGTGGATCTTTAGACAAAAAAACACAGAACAGGTCCTAGAGAAACACTCACTTCATCCTTGGTGGCATGATGGAAAGCAACTTTTAGAGTTTTAAGGCCTTGCAGTTCGGGTAAAGGGATATCCAACACTTCATAGTATAATATATCCGAAATCTGTAACAGACAAGGGAAAGATGTTGTCAACAGAAACAATGACAGAATAAAATCAACTGATAAAGCTCCAATTATTTGCACCAATACCATAAACTACCTGGTTATAGTGAACAAGCATGTCTGAAAGACGTTCTGCTCCTCGGTACTTAATCGGTTGAGGCTTTGGTTGCTGTGAATAGCAGTTATGAGATGTAAGCCTTATTTTAGATGGATCGTCCAAGCCAAGATGACGAGCAACATTTTCAACAACTTCATCATAGTTGTTCTGCTTTGACCTGAATTTTTATTATATTACAAAGACAATACTCGGAAATAGATAAATAAAACAGCTCAACCGCAAGAATAATATAGTAGAATTTAAAATTTATGAACTAAGATTCATACAATTCCAGACAAAATTCGTCTTCCTTGGGCTTCTCCAGTGAACGAAAGCGAACCACCTATTAACCATCAAACAAGCTACTTAAAAATTTGACCAGAACAATAATCAAATGAACAGAAGTTTCCAAAGATAAACAGCATTAACAAGAAATATCTGGTCACCAACTTATTTTCAGTGTTTTCATGTCCATCGGTTAAATTAACCTAATTCTTCCCTCCAATCTTTCACACCTCCAACATTAAAACTATAACATCTATAAGATAAAATAGTCTTCACAAGAGTATTTTGGTGATGGAAATGAACAACTGAGTTATACACTTGAAAATACTGACTCACATATTCTACCTTGGTTGGTTTCTGAGCGATGGAGTAAGAACACTCACATCTAATGAGTTAGTTACAACTTTTACAAATCAATTCACATTAAAAACTTTCTCCCCAACCTCAGTTCTTGACCTACACCTATCTGCCATATGAATCAATTGCTCGGCAGACCTGAGAAAAGAGTGGGAGTACAAGAAAGAAAAGAAAGAAAGTATCCTTCCCTACACCCCATTCTCCCTCATTCAGAAGTTCACATTAAAAATTGAAGATATCTGAACTACCAACCATGCAAGAAGAAACTATCAAGTAAAAGCGCCCCCCACCCCCCAAACACAGAGAGAGCGAGAGAGAGAGACACACACAGAAATTTGGATTGTTTCATATTGTCTGCACTCGACATATCTCAACTAATTCACCAGCATAGTTCTCCCACATAAACAGTTATTTCTAAATATCAGGCCAACGACAAGGAAATAAAGTTTTATAGATGATAAAAATGACCATAATAACAATACTGAAAATTGATTTCTAAATGAAAGCTGGTCCAAATAAAAGAGGGACCAGAATAAAGAAAGAATTGAACCAATTCCAATTCAACCCACCTAAGAAGTTAGTAAATCATATGGTTAATCCATTAAGGGTATACCTGGCGATTATGCACATAATCCAAAAAAGCAGGGGCAGTGGGATATCGGCACTCTTCACTGCTCTGACCTTGAGGGGATTTTTGGAAGCAAATGATATCCCCATCTTCAAGCTGTGGATAAGGTAAGGGCCAAAATAAAATAATCATGGTCAGGCATGGCTCATGAAATTTGTCATGCAATGGAACTGATAGAATTATGGGATAGAAAAAGGTCAGAAATTGATAGATGGAAGATATACAGTGGGTTTAAAAATAATAAACCTGACTGCCACGAAAGCTAAGCTTCTTGTCAATGTGTTCACACATGACGTTAGGTTCAAACTTAATTTCCTGCAAATAAATGTAAGGGTAAGAAAAGCTGGAAACTTTGGAAGCTTAAAGAATTGAAGTAATATGAACTTTGAAGCAAAACAGGGGAAAGATGGGTTGACCTCATAGAGTTCAATTTCTTCATCAGGAGCAAAGCCAGCCATTTCATTAAGGTTTTTCAATATTTCCACTGGCTTGCCATTGCCTTTTACAAAAAGCCGTCCAACAAACCTAATCACAAAGAATAAAAGTATGTAAGTAGATGCAGTTTGGCTGACGGAAGACAGGACGAAACAAAACTTAGACTTGAATATTGTTTGTATAGCAGAATATTGGGGACAGTATTTAGCTATTCTTTTGCAGCAGTTGGAAATGCACAGAAAGAGCGAGACAATAACAATACATTATCTCATTTCTTAGTACTGATTCATATTCCAACAGATTGACAAGAGCATGATCTGTCCGCATTGAGAAAAGTCCAACATGTTTTAGAATAAACAAAAAATGGCATGTAGGAAAGCATTCAAACATAACGTGACTTATATTTTAAGATGCCATTGTCTGAAATAATTATATAATTAGCATGAAATAAGCCATACCGCAGTTCCTCTTTGATTGGGTCATAAAGTTTGAAAAACAAAAGAATATCCTCCTTAGTCTTCTCTGGTGGAGGAATAGGCTGCATGTCCTATATCAGTTGATATGGACATAAAGGAAAGTAAACAAGTCAAGGAGCAAAGAAAATCATTTAACATCAGCAAAAATGAAAATGAGTGAGTGATTGACATATTACCAAGCCAAGTGCTACTTCCAAAAACAATTTTAGCTCAGCATTATTTGCTTTGTTGGATACTTCTCTTAATTGACCAACCTGAGGAAAAAAATAAGCAAAATATCATAAATGTACGCAAAAAATTAAATCACCAACAGACAACACAAGCAAACTGAAGATAGCAATCACAAATCCAAAAAAAAAAAAAAAAGGATTTGCCAAAACAAAATGAAAGTAAAATCATGGGCAATGTTTCCTAATCAAGCAGCCCATAAATAAACAGACAATCCAGTCAAGTAACCAGGCCATCTCCCTTCAATTAATATAATTGGCAAGAACCACAGTTGAGAAAAAAAGAGCAAGTTATGGACTTGTATCCATGTCATGCATGAGAAGTGCGATCCTGATGAAGCATAAGCCTTTAATTCATATCAGCATCTCCTAAAAGTTACTTCAGTCCACTCTAAACAACTCAGTGGTGTAGGTGCTGTGCAATGGAAAGCCTCCACTGAGCAAATGGCCTTTTGGGGGGGTGAGGGGTGGTGGTTTAAAGTAAGGTTTTTTTTCCACCCAAAGAACGAAATGAACATAAGATAGCATGTTAATCACAGAGCAGTAAACATATATGACATGAGAACACTCTTGCAACAAACAACTCAAAGATCCACCATTAGCAAAGGACCTATACACCAATAAATCATAAGATAATTTCCATTCCTTACATAACCACCTATTGCCTTGATATAAAGGACTAGATTTAAATTCCACATACATAGAATGGAAATGTTGGAATCAGTTTTCCCTATATTAACACCATATACACTCTCTGTATTCCTATTCATTCCTTACAAAATCACATCAAACGGATGATAAATACTCGTGTACATATGCTCCCTTCCATAATACATCTCTGTTAGGAAAAGAAAATAAGCCAAAGGAAAAATCTGTTGGTATGGTAGCTGCGGAATGTATAGTGTCAAGTAACAAGTCATCCTCCCAAGATTATTATGCTTGGATATTTGCCAGCATTCTATTAAATTTGCTCAGGACAACGATAAAATAAGGCCTATATATTCACAGTCTACTTTAGTCCAAATATGCCATATGGGGTTGGGATACGCCTAATAATATATCATGCATCAAATCTTCTCCCTCTGTATCCACTGTTTGTCACACGAAATCTTTTCACAAAGTATAAGAAAATCCACTCACATGCCTCAGACCTTTCAACAAATTCAAATTTCAAATCAACCCTCCACTTTCAGTTATGGTGAGAAACAATCAAATAAGTTGAATGCTGAGAATGACAATTTTAATTTCACTTTTACTAAGTCTGAATGGAGCAATTTTGGAATTCAGATGTAATTGGGTCGAAGGGAGGGAGTAAAGCAAGAAACAACTAAATTAACCAAGAAATAACTGTCTCCCACGATGCAAGAAACTTCTGCCATAACAGCAGTATATGGGATGACTCCATTGCTCCCTTTAAGAGATTAAGTTAATTTTTAAAATCAACAATCACTTCTGATTGGAATGCACAAAATAATTCTAAAACCTAATGAGACTAGAAGAGGCTAGGGTGAGAATCACTCCAGTACTTTGCATGACGAAAGCAGGCATGGAAAGTAAGATTTTAAATCCAAGACAGAGTTCTCCCAAGGGTAATAAGCAACTCAGCTCCTCCAGGGATTCCATGGTGGCTGTTGAACTCTTTTGGCCCATTGGCGAAGGCTAAGCATGCATGTTTTGGTAAAACTCATTAACCATGGAATCATGCCCTTATAGCCACAATACCATCATGAGCTTGACTTTTCGAGCCAAGGATCACAGGTCAAAAGGTAATGAGCCAAATGGGTTTTGTTTTGAAGTTAATCATATATTGCAGTTACTCAACAGATCTATATTTGGGTTTGGTCATAAACTGTTTCCCTGCTAAAAATAAATCAATTCCATATAGAGTCAGGATTTGCATATAATATGAGTGTAGATAGAGCCTTTAGACACCAGAAATACATCAAAGATCAGTACATATGAACTTCACATGAACTCTCCTCTTTTCACATTGGTCATCAACAGTTTGAATCCTAAGTTGGATAAATACAACTTTAGAAGTGTTTTTCGAACTTCTCCAGCTTTATTTCTTATACCCTTTTGTTCAATGCTCATAATGAGCTAAACTCTATTTAATCAAAGTTATACATCATTTTGATCCCCTCCCCAACCAAATTTCCTATTAGCTCTTCTACCTAGAACATCCACCACCACCCTTAACTCTGAAACATAGAACAAATTAGCCCACAGTTATTCATCAACCTGTTGAACTCAGAAACAGCCACCAAGAAAACATGTTGTGACAGCAAATGACAAATCTTCTATCAAGTCAAACAACAGAATTTGCAATCAAACTAAAATCCTTTCGCAACTAAACTAAAATCTTTTGTTTTTTATTACACCTACTGAGTCAAAATAAGAATCCTTATTAATACTTTTGCCGAAGACAAAAGTCAAATTCTATATTAACTGGTGAAGTATCAACATTAACTGAACGCATACACTATGTTCGGATCTCATATTTTTAGCGAGAATACTAAGGAAAGCATTTTCCTCACTCAAAATAATACGACCTTGTGCTTTATTTTTTAAATGCTTTACGTTTTCCCTTTCCTTCTCACTAAAACCAAGGTCCAAAAATAGCCTAAAGAAAGACCACAAGGGAAAACATTCTTCAAACTAAATGACCTTTCATATGCTGGAGTTTAAATGCATCATCATCAACAAACTCATTGTTCAAATTACTACTTGCATGCTTTTCCAAAGTTGGAGTCGCTATCATCATTACTAGGACTTAAAATCTCTGTTCCATTTACCACAGTGGCATCGGGTGAGATAACTCAAGAGTGAAATTGCACTCACTCCATCTCAATCTAAATTTAAATTGCACACATTATCTGGCATAAGATTTTGGAAAAAGAAAAAATCGAAAGTGGGAATTTCATACAAGTGTATTCCCATAATTGCTCATCATAAATGATCCATATGCACAATATGCAAGAATAGACGGTTGGCAGTCACGTCAATAAAAAGACGAGTTTCTACTTATTTTAACTGAGGCTAATCTGAAAAGGAAAAAAAAGTAAGAAACAAAAGAACACATCTATTAGCCTACAGAACCATCTATGTTTAAATGGACCATAAGATTAGGGGGCTGTTCAATTTCCGACAGAGGATGTAACTTAATTTTTATAACCAAGAAGACCTAACCAAGGTGGACAGAGCAAAAAGTAAATAAATAAAAACCACATACAGATTGAGCTTCCTCCTGAGGTGTGAGTGGCCGATTTGGGCGGTAGGTATGATTTTGGCGCTTTGCCCATAACCAGAAGCGTTGAAATTGCACTGGTATCCCAAACTCCTTGGCAACTTCTTCCTGAAAATGACATGGTAATAAGATAAAATGCCAATTGTGTAGGGAAAATTGTAGTTCATTTATCTCAACACCCACCAAATCCCTCTCCTCTTAAAAAAGAAGTTTCAGTCATCATGGTAAAGCTATCAATCAAGTTCACAAACTTGATTTTTTTAAGTGTGAAATTCCACTAGCAACCACGTTAAACTGAAAACTAGCTTAACTGCATCTTGTTCTTTGACTAACAAATGAAAGTGCTAATTTAAGAGCCAACTTATGCCAATTTAAAACAGTCATAACACATTGCTGCATGCCATTGAAAGAATAATCCACCATCCACCAGATCAACTAGGGTGGCAAAATGGATCTGGAACAGTCAACCAAGCTCTCCACCAGCCACTATGATGTTAGGTTGGGAAATGACTGGTTGCGTTACACATCGATGGTAGGAATCGATCAAAAGTTTTGAATGCATTCTGCCATCATTCCCACCAGTTTTCCTTACGTGGAATCAAGTTACAGGAAACATTAACTTCCCAAAAGGCCCATAAAACCACTGCATAACCTTATGCACTCAAAAGCTCCAATCATTAAAAAAATAAAAAAATAAAAATTTAAAAAAGTTAAATAAAACTAGAGGAGAGGACCTCCGTCCCTCTCGCACACAATTTCTGAATTTCCACTTCCTCCTAAAATTTTGAAACATAAGCATTCAGTTAAGGCAATATCAGTACAAGTTAATCTTGATACGTAACAAGACTCAACATAAATTCAACCAACCATATTCAACCTAAGGTGTAAATGGGCATGCAGTAATATTCCAACAAATTTATGATAACCCAATTATGAAGCCGTTTGGCCCAGCCCCTTCTAGTTTTAGCACAAGGTTATCAATAAATCTTGTCCAACAAATGCAAGACTATGTAAAGATACCTTAAAACTATTAAAAGATAGCTGTTTCTGAATACGAAAATGGCGAACTTTATCATGATCCACAAGATCAAAATATATCTCCCGCCCAATCTGGTCAACTAGGTCCTCATCACGAGCAACCTATGAAAACAATCAAATGAAAAACAATCTTCCATGCGTAACATGTGGAAACAGACAAGAAACAATTAAAAATCTAAAAAACCTTGATAATTGTGTAGAGGTGTGCTTCGGCCTTTTCCTTTCTCTTTTGCTCCTTTTCTTCCTGCTCTTTCTTTAACCGTACCTGAATAGAGATCCAATGGAGTGAGCAACAAACACGAACAACAGTCAAAAATAATGAATCTTACCCTTAGATGTTCTGCTATGTCCTTCTCGTCCACATTGCAAATTATTTTCTCCTTGTCACTTTCACGTATATAAACAAGCATGTATGCGTTCGAATATTTCGTAAATTTGAATGGTGAGTTGTTGAATCCAGGGTTTGTCTGCGGTAGCTGTGGCACCAAAAAGGAAATTGTGAGAACATGATTAAATGCAATCCAACAACCAGGTAAAAAAAATAACAATGCAATCCTGCAAAAGAGTAATTCACTAGCAAAAAGGAAAATACTACCTCTTCTTCACCACCATATTGCTCTTCCAATGCCCTCTTCATGTCTTCTTTGGTTACACGTTCATCATCAAATTTGAACCTAGAGCAGAAAACATAGCAAATGTCTATAACCAGCACAACATACAGCAACCAAAATCCACACTCTACAGGGATAAGTAGGTGGTAGTCCAAAAGCTGAAGCAGTAATGGAACATGATATGCAGCATCATGTATGGCACATGCAAAAAGGAAAAACAAAAAAAGAAAAGAATTCAAGCCCAACTTGCTGCAAAACCACTACCAAACGACAAGATCAGATTGCCAATAACAAAGCAGAGCTAAAGTAAACCTTCCAAAAACAATGTAGCTCCAATTAACAGATAAAACCATGCATTTCAGAGAGCACGCATGAATATAGAATGCAAGCGCGCGCACACAATACAAACAAAAAAGGAAAACAAAGGAAGGAAGGAAACACAATGTAAAACCCGTATAATAGTGCATACCACTGATCAGAAAGGGTTGGCCTGATATAAGCATAATAATGTCCACCATGAACTCCACCGCTGTGAACCAGAACACTGCAAAAAAAGACAAGTTATAGTACTAGGAGTCGTGTATTAATCTCTGCCTGCAGTTATCAAGATGCCATTTAATGAACATCAAAATAACCCACAATATATATGTATATATATATATATATGTATATGAACTAAACTCAGCAGCAGGAAGAGGGGGAGGAAGAAAGAGAAGCAGAAAATTTGATGACCATCTCAAGCTATAATCAGCATGAAGAAATCCACCAACTTAGCACAAAGCAGGTGACAGAATATATGACTCAACAAGTCTCATAGCGCTGTTTAATGTCAGGAAAAATGAGGAAATGAAATCAGTTAAGGAAGCCCATCTAGATATATGTTCCATCTCATAAAAGAACATAACCAGATAAAGCATCCAATTGAAATACATGTACACAAACAGAATACCTATGAAGAGTGTATAGGTTGCGGACACTCCTATCTGCCTCAGGAGATAAATATTTGCCGTTCTCTCTATCAAGATCAAGTTGCAAAGGGAACTCATATCGATCATTTATCTGTTTGATCAAATATAAAAGTAAATGTAATAATTGTTTGATAGTAGACAATGAATATGAAATAGAAGGGTTCCAATTTCTAAGCAACTAACTACTAGCACCAGAGAGTCAGATCAAGTTCTAAAATTTTTTGGTATAAAAATTAACTTCATAACACTTAAAACCAGAGTCAGCAGAAACAACATATTTTTAGTCTTCTTGGACCTAGATCTCCATTTTGAAATCAAACTTCTTCAGTCAAACATGAATAATGAGAAGTGATATTTTCATATCTAGGAAAGTGCACTTTTAGGATCACTTATTCAAGACAGAAACACTGGTATAATTAATAGTTCATAATAGAATATAAAAATTTAAATAGTGCAGCAAATGATGCATACAGATCTGGCGTTTCAGAAAGCCATTAAAAAGTTGTTGCATTTTCAAACTCAAATACCATCATAAAAGAGACATGAGCGTTTTTCCAGCATATGGAAAAGACAAAACATTTTTCGGCAAGCATTTATAAGAGGGACTACTGCCTTCGTTGACTGTGAGTTGCAGAGAAACTAACAGATCCAACTAAAACTGAACTTAATTCCAGATCATAGATTGATCCATCAACATGGATAGAAATGGCAAAAGAGAGGGTAAAAAGTAGTCAAGGATTCAAATTTCTTGTAATCTGATCACATCACAGGCAAGTCATAGTTTTCAAAATTGTATTATTGATCCAGATCAAGAGCAATTTACAGTTTTTTGAAATATACGAACATAGAGAAATTTTAACAACAATATCAGCAGTCAGTTCCAACAGGCAACATGTTACATAACTTCGGTTCCAACAGGCAACATGTTACATAACTATGTCCCCATTTACAACTCCAGTACATACTAGCATGGTCAGAGAGAGAAGAAATCACACATTCACGTCCTTCAACTATTAAGTCATTATTCCTATACCAGAACTAGTAGTTGAAACTATAAATATGTTACATATTTTATGTGAAAGAAACATCCACAAATTACTCATTGCCAAGGCAAAAGGCATTGACCTGTCAGCCTATGTTTGTGATACAATAAAATTAGAACACAATAGTGTATGCTTATGATACACAAGTATACAGCTAAGTCTGAAAGGGGGTTTCTAACTGACCACTTACCTTAACCATAGTATCACGAACAAAATCATATTCAAATCTTTTTAACTGAAGCTGAAGAACAGGAGGGAAGTCGATGAAAAGGACACCCTTCCTAGCATCCTGAAAAGTAAGCAGTTACCTTAGACATGAAAATAGAAAAAAACATCCTAATAACAGAAGGCAGAATGTTGTAACAAGGCACTTAAAATCTGTTTCCACTAATTTACAGGTTGTTTATTCCTAGAGCAAAAGGAGAGATAGACACAAGGGCATGAATTGCTTTCGGTAAAATTAAAGCAACGAGCTGCAAAGAGATTTTTCTAACTGTTATTTCTCTCAGCACTACTCTTCTTTCTCTTCTTCATTTTCCCTTATTTTGTTTTTCCTCTTGGCCCACAGCAGGAGCTATCAGTTGTCCGAAAAACATTTGTCTTGTGAAGTTGCCAAGTTTTAAATGCACCTAACTGCAGTATTTGTTCAACATCCTCCCAAGTAAAAAGCAGATGATGAAACTAAAAGACAGCCCACCTGCAATCCATATTGTTCAGCATGATACTTGTTGTCACCCTCAAGACGTTCCACTTCCACATATTTGTCAAAAGAAGCATAAATATCTTTACAGCCTTTGACATCAAGCTGCAGATCTGACGTAAATATAAATATCAGTAGATGAAAACCACCCATCGCAGTTTCAAGTCACTCCAGTTGGGTCTTAGAGGCATACCATAGAAAGATTCCTTTCTTGTTGATTTGTAGTCCACATTAATACATTCTATATAATTCATATGGTGCCCCTCAAATAACTGCTGTATCGTGCCCTCCACTACTGTTCCCTGAAAAAACATTGAATAGTAAAATAAGCATCTAATTCTCCAGCAGCACACAGGCAGAATGATGTTTAACTTTCTCTATCCATTTAATTAGTGGCCAGAAAAGCTTATGCTTTTCGACATATTACTTTCATTTTGTCTTCAAGTTTTTCACAAAGAACCCTGTTCAATTCTTGAACATCATGCTGCATAAAAGAATCATATGTATCCCAACCAAAAGACTTTGTCAACTCTTTAGTTGCTACACTGGTATCGCTGTACTGCAACTTATAGAATAAACTCTGCAGAGCCAAAGGGATGCTCCCAGATGGATTATCATTTTCTGTGGTCGGCATGTGGTATACAGCCTGCAACAGAGTTCCAAATTAGATCTTTTCTCCGTAACATTAAAGAAGAGACAACACTATAGTCATGTGCAAACCTTTCTGAAATAAGGAATATGGTACAGCGTCTGGAGTAGAGAGTTCATATAGCAAGTAGCACCTTGATTCTTGAGCCCCACATAACCTGTCTCTTTTTTTGAGTCATGTGACCAGTAATCAACAACTCTACGAACAGCAACATCAGCCTCGACTATACATGTATCATTCACAAGATAACCTCGACCAGGGTCATAAAGTTCACTGAGAGGCATGAATGAAGTGAATCCCCAATCACTTTCTCTAGAATTGAACTGGTGTTGCGTGTCTGCAGAATTAGTTTTATCAAAACCATCATCCAAGCAGCAATGCTAGCATACGAAGCCTGAGCAAATAGCCAAAAAGCAGGAAGTAGAAAGCAACGAGGATAGGACATCCATACATATACTTAAACTGAAATTAAATTCATATAATGACTAATTTAAATTGTTTTGTAAGGAAAATAATTGACTTGCAGAGGAGGAAAACATGCAGAAGATTCTATATTTTCTTAATACGCACATAGCTAACATGATTTGTTACAGCAACAAAAATTGCTATGTCGCAAATTCTTATGCAATGAATATTATGCTAATGAAGCAAATACAGAAAATACTGATTAAGGCCACAAATTATGAATTTTAATTAGACAATACTTTGTCCATTTCCCATTTCCAGACTAACACGCCTTACAATGTGCTACGCTATAATAAATCATCCCTCTTTCCACAACTCAGTAATTTCCGACATCCTTTCCCAAAGCGCACAACGAATGATCCCCAAGATCAATTCCCATAAAGATATTATCCAAGTCGGAAAAAGTATTCTATGAGCACATAAGTCCATATTATTTTTTAGAACGTGTAAGGCTGATATTCACCCGCTTGATTTCTTATTTGGCATTGATTTGGAAAGACTAAAACAATTCTTCAAACAAACAAAAGCAATAACCTGAAAGCAGCACAAAACAATTGATACCAATTATCTTCTCCTAGCACTCATAAAATCTCAACAGCCAGGATAGCTTCCAAAGCAGGAAAGCATGAGAGCTCTTACTATTGGATTTTCTAGCTCTTACTATTGGATTTTCTATACGAGGATATTAATTACTAATCATTCATCTGATTCAATTAAGGTTATGGAATGGTTTTATTCCTGAGGCGTAAGAAAGTACTTCACCAGGGGAACACACCCAATGTAATTGAGAACAAAAAGGCAACAGAAACCCCCTTCCCCAAATCACACGCACACACACACACGTGGCATATATGCCTGCTCCAGTGTGTGTGCACGTGTGTCCATCCATTTTAGACAGATACATCTGTCTACCGAGAAAAATAAATAAACAAATAAATCCAAAGCTGTAACACTTGAAATATTTTCCCCATAACGAAGTAAACAAGTATATGCAGCAAATCAGTACTGAAGACAAGGACTGCAAACCATACTCTGAAGCATGGACTAACCAGAGAGACATCTCATAGAACAAAAAAACAATAATATCTTTGACTCGCATGTGAAGTAATTCTAACAGCTAACTACTACGAAATAGTCATGATTATCACAACAGCTACAAGTAGAGAAGATGCCCTTCAAGCAAACACAACAAAAAGTGGTGGCAAAAGCATCATTTACCCAGCTCCTAGCTCCAGTAAGACAGTAAGGATGTGTAACCAAAAAAAAACAGAGACTCAGTCACTACTTCATTCAGAGAAAAGTTACACAAAAACAATTAACCATCAACTGCAATGTCCATTGACCGATGAATTATATAATCCGTGCTACAATTGCTAAAGCTTTTCCATCCTTCAGGGGGTTAGACGGTAGAGAGGGACTCCCCAGCAGCAACCAACATTCCGCTGCTCATACCCTGCCAAAAACTGCAAGTTCTCTCCACAATAATAGCTAAAGAGAGGCAATATGAAGAAACTCAGTATGGTTGTTCTTTACGAAATAGCAGCAGCGGTCCTTCCGGTGACAAAGCAAGACAAGATGATCCACTTGGGACCAGAGAGACCATGTTATCAACGCAGATGAAGGCGGGAGACCATATGAATCTCCTGAGGACTGGCTCATGGGTTTTTAAGGCTTGGCTATGTTTATTTCTTTCATAATCCCAATACTAACAAAATTTTATACACATCAATTTATCATTGGAAAAGCTGAAGGAGAAACAAAAACATGCTCTGCTAACTTGACAAGAAGCAATGTAGAACTATTCTAGAAATCTGTTGAACATTCTAGGAACACAGGGAGAAAACACGAGAGAAATTATGTTCACGTGTTTTCTATTTTCCCAGTCAAAGAAAATGAGCAGCGTATGGACCTCAAGTATTGCAGAGCCACAACCGTCAGCGTGTGGTAAGCAATAGTCATAAAAGCATTCCTCATTATCATTGCAGGTTTTTCAAGTTTCCAGTTCTGCTCTGTGAATATCACTTAAGTCAGCGTGTTTATCCTTCCTTTCAGATTTAGTCACCAAACTGTGACATGTTTCCTTTATACTTCTAGTGGAATCCCTCTCGAAAACAACTATGATGCCACATCAAAGAGCAAAACGAAAAGCGTCCAACCACCATCAGTTTTCACGCTTTTGTCTTACTTTTACTAAACATATTCCATTACAATTACTTTTTCATACGTCTAAAGTGATTGGCTCTCCAATACATGTAACTTCTTGCAGTAATTTTTTCTCTTTTTCCTGCATTTGAACCATCATAAAGTGCAAGGAGCTAAAGTGAAAGTAGGACGCAGAAGTGTAGATTTTCTTACCCACATTTAAACCACTAAATCATTTTGATCACGGAAGTATAAAGATGAAAAGGGTATAGATGCTAAATGATGTAAAACTGTAGTAGTTGGTAAACATATCGGTTATCATTTTCAAGTTCACAAATGCTCCAGACTTGGCACATAGAGGTATTTGAATTGACTAGCAATTACAAAAGTACAATTTAAGTTCCATCTTGGTTGCAACAATTTGCATCTGATAAAACTTCAAATATAACTAAATGAGTGAAGGCATGATTAGCCAAGTATGGATAAAGCAATACTTATCTTTTTTCTATAGAAGTTTAACAATCATCTTTAAAAAGTGAAAGACTAATGAAATGCCAAGAATCTCAGGAGAATTCGTCTTTGCCACAGCAACTTATATACCCTACTATTCAATAATATCTCCAAATGGAATATTCAATGTGCCACTGCCAATAAAATCTTACCTTTCCTAATTGTAAATTTGCTGTGAATTTGATTGATCACAGACAAACTAAACTGTGCATATCTGCTCCAACCATAAGGCAAAGTTGCAGAGTCTGCAACATCCAGATACATCGACAAATGATCAACATTGTTCCCTTTTGGAAATATAAGCACTCGCCTGACCACCAAAAAGTAGTTTGTGTCAGCTCCAACATAATGCCAACAAATCCAGAAAAGACAAATCTGTGGAGAAAGAAAACATATAGTACCATTTGTATCCTGCCACAAGGAAAACTTCAGAATACTGTTTCTTCGAGTTCAACTTTGAAAAATCCTCAATCGTCCAAGTAAACCGTGCAGATGGCGGCTCATCAACTGCTTGTGCACCCACTGTATTTGTCGCTTCCGCAGGAGCAACTAGACCATATAGAAGTTATGAATCCCCATATGAAACAAAAGAAAAAGGAAGAAAAGCCAACCAAAACCCCAAAGCCCCAGCAACAAATACATTCTATAACAGATGCCCACAAACACAAAAACCTAAAATTCACCAATTCAAAGAAGCAAAAGATAGAATGCACAATATCTCGTACAAAAAGTAAAAAAATTACATTCTTTCCACACGTAGGTAGAAGCAGCAATACCTTCCATAGGTTGAGGGCCTTCTGGGGCAAAATCAGCATGAGGCACAAGCATCTCGTCGTCCTCTGCCTGCTAAAGAAAGCAACCCAAGCCAAATGTCACAAACAACGGATCTAATAAACCTACCCGGGGCACTATTCCCCAATCCAAACCCTAAATTCAATCAACTCCATTCATTAAACAGAATATTCGACATCAACTTCCAAACCCCACAATCCAAATCAATGCCAAAAAATCAAATTTCGACTCTGAAAAGATCGTATGAACTCCACAGAGAGCTAATCCAGCTACTGAATTAAAAAAAAAATGAAGTGAAAGAAAAATCAAACAAAAGAGAAAACCATTAACTAAGTCAATCACACAAAAGCGGTATGTACCCAGAGCACCCATATGTACATGTGTGCGTATAATATACACGGCATAAACAGGAAAAAATACGTACATCGATTGGGGAGGAGTAAGGAGAGTCATGGAGAGGAAATTGGCGTCGAGCGATCGGTTTATCGGAGAGAAACTGACAGAAATTTTACAGATTTTCTGAGATTGTTCTGTATAGAAGAGAGAAGAGAGGGGTTGTAAGTAAATAAAGTACTGATACTGATCGATCCAGAGAAGAAAAAGAACTGGGAGGCGTGGAGGACAAAAATTTGAGGGGGTTCAAGTTGGAAGGGTAAATGGAGTAATTAAGTGTGGTGCAGTAAATTCTAATGATTTTAGCCTGCATTACATTATGAAGCATTCGTCCTATAAATATATGGTGCTTTTCATGTGTTGTACCAACGTATGTGCCTTGCCTATTAGATAATTTTTTATTTTAGAGAAAATATTAAAGATTATTTTGAATTTTTTATTTTAATTTAATATTTTATTATGTATTATATTTTTAAATAAATATAAAATATTTTTTAAAATATATATTTAGCGTGAATTTAATACACTTAACATGTATTTTTTATTTGTAAAATTAATATTTAAAAGATCGATAAGATGGGATAAGGGCAAATTTAAGATGTGCCGATATATAATTACTTTGATGGAGGATGATTGCATATTGTAACTTTAAAAGTTATTCTTGTTCGCTCTATATATAATGAGATGGATTGGAGCTGAAAAAAATAATTAATTGTATGTATATTTATTTATGTGAATCCAATATATGAAAATTTATGATGGAATGGTATCTCTTTGCTTTTATCAAATGTTAACTTGGCGTGAATTTATTAGAAAATTATTTGTAATTTATGTTTTTATGATACATCATGTTCTCTTTAGATTAATGTTGGTTTGTGGCCTCTATACGTACATAAAGTTTGAATGGCAAACATGTTATAATATGAGAGTATTTATTATAATTGTAAAATTAGTTTTTCGAAGGCATAAAAAAATTGTTGTCTACTTTAATTTTAAATATAAGTGGGATAATTTCAATAATTCAAAATTTTAAAATTAAAAAATATAGCTTGCTTAACTGAATTTAAAATTGAAGTTTTAGCTACCTTATTTTGATTCTAGACAAATCTTGAATTTTTTAGATTAAGATAATAAACCACATTTATTCAAATTTAATAAAATAAAAAATAGTTATTACCCTGGATAGCAAAATTGAGTTCAATTAGATTAATTAAGTGTAGAAATACTTACTTAGAGAATCTCAATATTTTTATTTGTTATACAAAAATAAAGAATAAACTTTTTAACGTGAAATATTTTGAAAACTAATAGAAATAATCATAGTAATTGGATGGTTCTACTAAAACGACTAAAATATGTGTTTTGAAACCAGCTAATTAAATAAACAGAGGAACTCAAATTATTTTTGGCTTTTAAATATATGTAAATAACCATAAAAATATAAAATTCTCACCAGTCAAGCTCGTAACAATTTGAAAAAATTGTGTGTTTCATGCAAAGGCCAAAAAAATGAAATACCCATTACTTCTTTGACGTTTCAAAGTTAACCACCATCTTTTTCAATGAAGTTGGTTAATTTGTGGATTGCTTGAATACAGATTGAACAAAATAAGAAACCTGTCACTAGTTTGAGATTATAAAATCATGTTTTTTTTTTTGAAAAATAGATATGTATAAAATTAAAAAAAAAAACATTATTAACAGACATTGTACTAAGAACAATTTGGGCTTTTATCTGGATTAAGGGTATGACGATAATAAATCATCTGTGATGCAGATAAAAATTAAGCATCAAATAATTTTACTTTTTTTTGTAATTTATATCACGAATCTATGATTTTACCTATAATCTGCAAAATAATAAATAAAATCAGAAATATATTATAAAGGGAATATCAAAATATCAAAATAATTCAAGTAATTTTGATGTAAATAATACATAACTCACTTCATGGATGATAAGACTTATCTATATAAGGAGGAGAGGGAAGTTACGTCGTGTAACAAGTCATTTTCTTATCAAATTAGATTAAGCAATCTATTTGTTTTTTCAAAAATTGTACATCAATAAAACTCTACTAATTATAACTCAAAAATAATTCATATTCATATTTAAACACATTATATTCTATTTGTATTTCACTCTTTCATGTATAAGTCAATTATACCCAGACTCAATTATTAGGGTTAATTTATGGCATATCAATTTGAAATCAATTAGCATATGTATTTAATATTTTCTTTTGTTTTTCTTTGTTTTTTGTTTATTTTTTTTCTTTTTTCTTTTTTTTTTTTTTGTGGGAGAGGAAACATATGAGTTTAGGATTAATATCAAATGAATCAAATATTCATCATGGGTGGATCAATCTGAATGAGGGTAATTACTGAAGATTTTTTTTAATGTTATATATTAACAAAATGTAATAAAATTTATACCTATAAAACATAATAAAAATAAATAATTTACCTAAGTGTTTGCAGTGGCTCACGCTTATCATAGATCTCGTGCACAACCCACCTCTAAATGGGCTCTAGCTAAAACTAATAATGTTTTGACGAAATTACAATAATGGGCTTCTAAAATTGGGACTTCCTGCACTAAATATCCAAACCCGTCATAACTTGATCGATGTTGATGTAATAATTGTGATTATCATATCAATAATTTTACATCATAACTTGATCAGTTCTATTATTATATTATTACAACTCGCCTACTTGCATTAATAAGGAAATTTCATTTTGTTAGTTGAATTTTCTTATTAATATCAAATTTATACATGAATTTTCACAAATGTTTTGATCGATACACGAGTATTGTTATAAATTTCAAATTAATTCACATTGGATAAAAAAAGTTTGAAATTAAAGTATATTTGAATGAAGAGCATGTTAGACTAGTGCGTGGTGAACCAATTAAATTGATTGTGTTTTATATTCTTGTAATAATAATTATTTTTAATTAATTATCAATAAATTAAGCATTTTTTGTTATCTTTCTTTGTAAGTAATTAAACTTAGATGAAGTTTCTAAATAATACATGCAAAAAGACAAGGTTGCGCAAATGACAACGATTATAAAATATGCCTCTCTAACTTTGATTTTAATCATTTCATATTGAGAATTATTGAGACGAAAAAATCAATAATTTAGAGACACCAGTGTGTGTTTGTAGGTAATAAGCACACAAAATAACTCCATCTAGAAATTTCAAATTAGAAATAAAATATTATCAGATATGGAATTTCTACGTTACGTAATGCGCAAGATTAGTTCTTAGACTTAAGTTATCATGGTAATGTAGTACATAGTTGGATGTATTTTGATTTGTTCTCCAATTATAATATAGTCAAAAGAGAAATTTTTGGTGCAATTTAATTATGTACGGAGGTTAGTGAGTGACCAATAAAAAATATATCACATATCTAGATAAATATGAGAATCTCCTATATTTTCTATGGTTCTTGGCTTGGAAATTCTTGATGAAGGTTTGATGAAAGTTAGATTGAAATTTTCTAATTTTAACATGGAGTCAAGTAACTGGGAAGAGACACATAGTTATTGGGTTTGGTTATTTGAATATTGACTAATTATCTATACCCCAGCCCAATTAGGAGATTAATTAATGGAAGAATCTTACTTATATGGTATTAGTAATTGAAAAAATTCATTACTTTACCTATATCTAGGTTTTAATGCCGTATTGGTTGGCACTATTATAATTTGTGGATTTTTAAAAATAAGGAATAATTGTAAGAGATTAATTAGATGGATTAATTAATCGAAGCAATTTTGATTGTTCAATTAAGTAACAAGAGTTATGAACCCACTAATGGCTTATTGGTGAATCTAAATAATAACACTAACTTGGACAAGTTAATTTATTATTAAGAGAAATAATTCAACTGTTAGGTTAAGTAAATTAATTAATAATTAATATAATTAATTAATTTATTAGTTTCAATTAATTCAAGTGATTGATTAATTTAATTAATTCATATATGAATTGAAACTAATAAGATTAGAAAAAGCCCAACTGGAGTAATTAACTAATTAATTTAAAATTAAATGAGCCTAAATTATTTATACGATGAGTTACTTAATTTAGTTGATTCGATCAATTAAGTGAGTTTAATTTATTTAGGCCTGGGTCCAAATGCCCAATATGAATTAAAAGATGAAAAATTCCAATCCTAAATAAATAAGTATTTCAGGTAGTTGGATGAATATATAATACTATCCAAATAGTCTTGAATATGTAAAAAAACAACCTTAAATAGATCAAATCCCATATGTATTTAGAGCTTAAAGAGATGGAATTCACCTGGATTTGGAGGCCCATTTGGATAGGACAAAGAGTGTATAAATACACACTTTATGGATGATTTGTAGATTTTAAGGCAAGAAAATTTTTGATTTTTCAACTCTAAAATCAACTCAAACTTTAATTGTGTGAATTTTGTATTCTTTTATTCTACCCTTTTGAAATAAAAAAAATCCAAAACTCATATGCCCATACACAAAATATTTATAGTATTACTTTTTATAGACTTTAGACACTAATATATTAGTTAGGAATTATTGAAGTAAACCTACTAGCATATGTTAAGTTTTTTTGTAGGTATCCTATGTATGGATTAACTTTAGAGGAAAAATACTTGGTGCTCTCAGGCCAACCGATTCCACCAAAGTGGTTTCAATTCAAGATTTAATTTAAAAACTCTCGATTCTCATAGTGGGAGATTAAGAACAATATGAATCATTTTAAAATCTGCTGCAATCAAGCGGAAGCTCACAAGCAAAAGTTTCAAACTTTTTTATAGAGAATTAAATTATGCATAATAGATCCAATCGGGATAGCAACAAGATATATAGGTTAAATTATGAATGTTACTGTCACGCCCTGTGTCCATGTGGTGGGGGCTCGAAAGTGAGATTCAGACATAATGGGCTCCACTAGCAACTACTTTGCATTCGTCCTTATTTTGTGAAAATGGTTAACCCAAGTTGTTAAAAGAGTTCATTGTATCTACTTATAAATAAATCTAATTATCTCACAACTAATACAGGATATCATAATTATCCCATGTTGGACATGAGACGTTCTGGTCGCATTCCTTCCACAATCCAGGCCACCCTAGTACACATTAGACCTGGCATCCCGCATTAATAATACCCCGAGATTGACTCTGTTACCAATTAACATGTCCCGAGCCCATGGGGTAGGGGCTCGAAAAATGAGATTCAGGCACAACCAGCTCCACTAGCAACTATTTCATGTTCATCCTCGCATGTGAAAATAGTTAATACAAGTTGCTAAAGGAGTCCATTATAGCCACTTATAAACCACTCTAAATATTCTCATACAACCATGTGGGATATTACAGTCACAATTTGCATGTATTGTAAAATTTTAAAATTTCATTGCTCCAAGTATCTCGGCCTAAATCCAATAGGAATGAACACATAGTTATTGAGTTATTTGATTTTGATTAATAATTCATATCCTAAGCCTAATTGGGAGGTTAGTTGATGAAATAACCTTAGAACTTGTAATTGAAAAAATATGCTTCTTCACCTCTATCTAGGTTTTCATGATATATTGGTAGATGTTAACCTTAATTGGTAGGTTATTAGAATCAACATATTAACTCCATTAAAATTAATTAATCGAAATAATTTTAGTTGTTCAAGTAAGTTATAAGAGTTGTGAGTTTATTACTAGTTTGTTGGTGAATTTAAGGGATCACTGTTCATAAAATATTTTACAAATCGCAGGTGCATGGTGTTAAGTTTTAATACAACGGTGAGCTGAGTATCGTATCCACAAAGATTGTAATCAAAAATTACATCAAGTACCGTATTTCAAATAGTCTCAATCTTATCTAAAAAATCAAGTGATGATTGGTAAACAAAGTAGAGTGAGATAAAAATAATGTAAAGACAAGAGCGGAGTTCTTAGAAGCAATACAACAAACACCTTATGAGCAAAAAATTCTAGAGGAATGATTCACCTAATTATCACCTATGTTCTTCCTTCCAAATATATATTAATTCAAGTCAACAACACATGTAAGTTAAGAATTTCTAAGCTCATCACTTCTCTCTCTCGAGTGCCGAATTGATTATGAGTTCTAACATGAATTTCAATATCTCTATAAAAATTAAAGAATAAAACTCTACAAAAGTTCAATGAATTCTTCTTCAAAACTTCAAAGGTTTTATAAGCTTTTCAACTCTATGATTCCTAGGTTGTGTTATCCTTATGATCATGTATAATCTTCCCTCCCTCGAGTATCGATCTCATACATTAAACAATCTTAATTAATGGCCAAACAATCAAGATGCAATACTAAATAAGATAATACAAACAAAAATGAATAACTTGAACTAACATTGTTTGGAACTCAAAATATAGGATCAAATAAAATTACATCACATTCTAGAAAGAAAAGTTTAGTTCATCATGGATGAATATAACTTCAAGAAATACATAAAAAAGAGCATGAAAATTATTCACCAATTTGTGGAATGAAAGGAATGGTTGAAGCTCTCCTTATAATGGCAATTTTGAGTTAAATTGGTGAAATCCAAACAATGGGTCACACTCACAAAGATATAATTAAAGTTAGTTTAGCTACATCTTGACTAATTTAAATGGCGCCTCACGACGCTTTGATTTCATCCTCCCTACATCAGGTGTCCATTTAAATCAACAAGAAGGCTGGTTTCTAAATGATAGGATTTTTCAATGTAGTTCAAAATTGCCCTACCCTACAATGGCAATTTTGAGTTAAGTTGGTGAAATCCAAACAATGGGTTACACTCACAAAGATGTAATTAAAGTTAGTTTAACTATATCTTGACTCATTTAAATAGTAACTAGTAAATGGATGAATATATGAGATATTTTAATAATTCATTTATCTGTTGAGATGGTCTCAATTCATTCGTGTTTAGTATGACCTACCCTACGGTAGAATATTAATTGTGGATCGAATTATCACAGAATTAGTAAAAATGATTATCTGTTCATGTACTATGCATCATGTTAACTATTTTGAATTTTTTGTCAATATTCATACAAGTATTAAATGGTATTTGTTTATTAATTTCATCAATCACATCTAGTTCAATCCCTTTATTGCATTACTTGCTAATGAAAAGTTGACTGGAGAAAATTTTGTTAAGTGGAAATGTAACATGAACATAGTACTTATATGTGAAAACTTTAAATTTATCCTTATAGAGAAATATCCTAAAGAAACTATTGCCAATAGTCCTCATAATGTACGAGAGATCTATGACAAATCAATTGCAGCCAATAACAAGGCCCTATCTACTTGTTAGCGGGCATGTCTAATGCACATAGATTGAAGCACAAAAAGATAGAGATTGCTTATGAGATAATGGAGTCACTTCAGGCCATGGTTGGACAACCTTCTGATCAATCATGTCATAAACCTGTGAAAATGGCTATTAAAGCAAAAATGCAGAAGAGGTCCACCAATAGGGAACATGTTTTGAACATGATTAACTATTTGAGCGAGGCTGAAATCTATCATGCAACCATTGATGAGCGTACCTAAGTGAGTACGATTTTAGAATCACTCTTACTGGCTTTCCTATAATTCAAAAGAAACTATGTTATGAACAAGTTGAGTTATGATATGATTCAATTGTTTAATAAGTTGCAGACCTTCGAAGACATTCCCAATGGAAAGACTAAAGAAGATGAGGCAAATGTTGTTGAGGATAAGCATCTTACATAAATAATGTCAAGAAGAGAAAGAATCAAAATGGTAGTTGGAAGAATCAAAAGGGCAGTTATGAAAAACCAATCCAAAAAGGCAAATAAGAATGGTTATAAAGGCAAGAAGAAGAACAACTCCAAGAAAAAGCCTAACGGAAAATGTTTCTATTGTGGAGTTGACGGACATTGGAAGAGAATCTGTCTTAAATCATTTTTCTAAGCTCTAGGAGAAGAAAAGAGATAAATATGATGTACTATTTCTTGAAGCTTGTTTAGTGAAAGATGATTTGTCATTTAAATAGTTGATTCGGGAGCCACTAATCATGTTTGTTCTTCTTAAAAACTTAGTTCTTATAAAGAACTTGCTATAGGGACTTGGTTTCGGCGAAAGCAATGGGAGACGTTCATCTAGTTTTTAGGAATAACTATTTAGTTTTGAACAATATTTATTTTATTCCGGGTTTTCATAGAAATTGTATTTCTATTTTAAAATTTCATGAACAATTATTTATTTCTTTTTATAATAATGAGATTATTATATTTAGAATTAGTGTGGATATTTTCCATGCAAAGATAAAAAATGGACTTTACGTGTTAAGGCTTAATGAACAACCACTACTTAAGTTGAAATGTTTAAAGTAGAACATCATAAGCCTAAGAGATAAAAAGTTTCTCAAAAGGATAAAACATATCGTTGGCACCTAAGGTTAGGACACATTAATCTAGATGAGATAAACAAGTTAATAAAGGATGGTTCTTTAAGAGAACTCAAAGTTGGCTCTCTTCCTGTTTGGGAATCTTTTCTAGAGAGTAAAATGACTAAGAGAATGATTATATTATTGGCTTTGTTGAAAATGATTATATGATAAATGTTAAACTTTGAAGTAAAATTATACTAGAGAAGTTACTTTCTGATGAGATCAGACCATAACCAACAAGAGTTGTTGGACAACATATCCAAAGGACCACGAACTCCGATTAGAATGTCATTCCACCTCGACAAAGTGGGAGAATGGTTAGACCACCAGTTTGCTATAGAGAGGATAGAGAGGCACAAGTTGCCATCTCCAAAAACAAATAGGATAATCCATTATCATTCAAGCATGCAATGGAAGATTCTGATAAAGAGAAGTCAAAAGAAGCTATGAACAAAGAAATGGAGTCTATGTACTCAAATTTTATTAGGGAGCTTGTGGATCCACTAGAGGATGTCAGGCCTATTAGGTGTAAATGGATTTTTAAGAGAAAGAGATGTACAGATGGAAAAGTAAGGCTAGTGGAGAAATGCTATACTCCAAAAGAAGAACTCGTTTATAAGGAAACATTATCACTTGTAGCCATGATTAAATCCATCCGCATGCAAGACTAGATTATGAGATATGAAAAATAGATGTTAAGATAACCTTTTTGAATGGCTATCTTAAGCAAGACATCTATATGCATCAACCAGAGAGTTTAATAGCACAAGGCCAAAAGCAGAAAGTCTGCAAGTTGTTGATGTCCATTCATGGACTAAAGCAAGCTTCTAAATCATGGAACCTAGGATTTGATGAGACAATCAAATCTTAGGGTTTTGATTAGATAGTTGATGAACCTTGTATATACAAGTACATCAAAGATAAGAAGATGGTCTTCTTGGTATTTTATGTTGATGATATTTTACTTATTAGGAATTATGTAGAAATATTATGTAATGTTAAGAACTGGCTAGCTAAGTAATTCCAAATGAAGCATTTAGGATAAGTAAATTATATTCTTGTAATTTAGATCATTCGAGATCGCAAAAACAAAATGTTATCACTGTCTCAGGCAGATGCTCGTGTACCATAAGATGCTCATGTATTATTCAATGTAAAATTCCAAAAAGGTTTACTTGCCAACCCGATATAGAATTGTCCTCACCAAGGAACAATGTCCTAAGACACCTCAAGAAGATGATGATATGAGACGAGTTCCCTATGCCTCCATAGTAGGCAGTCTTATGAACACCATGTTGTGTGCAATGCCTGATATATACTATACGACAGGGATAGTTAGTTATTTATAATAAAATCATAGATCATTGGTAGCGATGAAGAATATTCTCAAGTATCTTAGAAGAACGAGAAACTATATACTTGTTTGCTTAAGTAGAGACCTAGATCCCATTGGATATACTGATTATGATTTCTAATCAGATAGGGATAGTCGAAGGTCAACTTTTAGATCAATGTTCATTCTGTGTAGTGGAGCTATAGTCTAGAGAAGTATTAAGTAGTCTAACATTGCTGGTTCAACCATGGAGGCTAAATACATAGTAGCTTGTGAAGCAGCTAAGGAAACAATATAGCTCTAAAAGTTCTTTATTGATTTGGAAGTTGTTCCAAATATGGATAAGCTATTGGCATTATATTATGACAACATTAGACCAGTGGCTAATTCGAAAGAACCAAGATGTTACTTGCTAAGACATTTAAGAGGCATAGGTTGGGATTAGTATTTAGAGACATGTATTTCCTGCTTTAGGCTAAGTGGGAGATTGTTAAGGATAGAGCCCTAAAACCATGTATTAGTACATTAATTATTGAATTATACTTATTTTTATGCATATTGGTATGTTTATGAATATCATAAAATTTCTGCATATTTAAGTAACTATAATCTTAGTATACAAGTGTTATATACGAGAGGATTAATATTATAGATAATAAACTAAATTAGTCCATAATAAACTTAATTAATATTGGTATCTTTAATTAAATTACTATTAGTGCGGTCCATTAACATTAAGAATGTAATGGTTTTATACGAACTATTGATGTAGTGACATCTTAATGGAGGCATTTTATATATGTGATTATATAAGACCAGACCACATGTAAATGAAATTTTCACATAAATTCCATTGTCTTTTGAAAATTTAGATCATATATGAGTTGATCTTAATCTTGAGTGGTTATAGACTTCTATTTTTTTAAGTACGGTATTTGATTTTTTCATTAAAGATTTGTTAGTTAGCATTCCTAAACTCCTGCATTTTGGAATCATATTAGGATAGGTATCTCAGAATGTAACTTACAAATATGAAATCTATACCTTCCCATGGGAAGTGATAAAATGATTCATTTGATTAGTTAATTATGGAACTAAATAGTAGAGAACTCAAATTTATAAATTGGTTATAAATTAACTATTCACTCGTGAATTAACATTAGATAAGGAACAAGAGATAATTAGAGAGGTTAATGAAAAAACTAGCTCTAATTATGAATTGTTTATAGAGGTCAAACCATATATAAGGATTATATGGATTGAGTGGTCAGTGTTGATTAGAGTAAATTTTTCTATGAATTACAAGAGTGTAATTTAAGATTTTTAGTGGAGTAATATTGGAAATAATAAATTGGATGAAATAATTAAAGAGTTTAATTAATTATCCTAATTTATTGGAGCTTGCAATTATAGGTCCATAGGTCCCCAATCCATATTCATAAATAATAAAATGGATTTTACACAATAAATTAAATTATACTTTTAATAGTAGGAAATTAAATTATTTCCTAAACTGGGTGCTAATTATAAGTATAAAATATTAGAGGGAATATGTGATATTATTGGGTAATAAATAAATATGAGATATTTATTTTCAATATCTATAAGTGTTATCTAGAATTATGAATTCTAGATAAATACAAAAAAGAAGATAAAGATAACCTTCCTAAGCAATATAAGAGTTAGAAAAAGAACATGAAACTAGGATTCAACATCTATAAAAGAGAATCTTTTTTGTTCTCTCTCATACTACACGTTTTCTTTTCAAGAGAATACTCCTAGTTTTTTGCTGAATTTTTTTCTTCCCCTATCCTAAGTCAAGTTTTGTGATTTTATAAGTTGAAAATATCTATCACAAGATAAGTTATACAGTATTATTTAATTTAATATTAAGAACGGCCACTCATTCCCATTGCTAGTAAAATAAAGGAAAAAAACTCATTCCCATTGGTGTGGAGGCTTAGATTAAAAGATCTTTGTATATGAGATTGAAACTTGGTGATGAAATCTTAAAGCATAAATAGAAAAAAAATTGGTTTTTTCAATTAGATTATGTTTTTTGAAACTCTTCTAAATAATATAATTGTTATATTGCATAGAATTGATTAAAATTATATATTCATACAACTGCATTACTATTATAAAAAATTTGGAGTATCTAATACCACGTTTTTTCGCTGCTCCCGATTTGATGGGAAAATAAAATTATTTTTGTTTATCAATTATTTCCAATAGTAAGTTACTTGCCTTACAAATCTCAGACTATCTATGTAAATAGTAAATAAAATATCCTAACGATTACAAAAACTTGAAAAAAAAAAGATAAAATAAATTTTAAAAATCCAAAATATGTTGGGTTTGCATATTCCCTGGAAATGTATATAGAGAAATTTTAAAAAATTCAATAATAAAAACAAACATTACATCACATGTAATTAAAAATAAATTCCGAAACCCTTTCGCGATTACTCAATTATGTGTATTTTATACATAAAGTAAGAAGGCTTCAGAAACCTTTACCTTGCTTTGCACTCCAACTATTGAAGATGCAAGAAGCGATTCAAATCGTTTTCTTTCCACGAACTACTTTTGTAAATCTTGATTCCAAAACCCCACGTGTTGGATACGGTTCGCTTAAAGTCTCAAGTGTTACCCTTCCAAGTATATCCGCATGTTAGAAATTTCTACACCAAAAGAATCCATACTAGTAGATTCAAAATGCCTTATTCTCTCTAAAATATATGGAGTTCAATCCTTAAATCATCTAGTGAATAGAAAAATTGAACCATGATCAAAAGGTGAAACATTTTGATGGAGGAAAAGAATAAAGAAGGAAGAGAAATGAGGTGATTTTTTGTGTCATGTTGCTGGCGGATTTCTCTTTCTTAGAGAGCTCTAATAATTGGCTACAAGGGGTAATCCTCCAATCCTAGTTCTACTAGGTTTGCTCATGCTTCTTTCCTTATTTGATTTCTTCTTTCCATCAATCTCTAAGACAAGTTTAATTCTTGTAATTAAACTTCCTAATAGGCCACCTACGAGCCCATTAGCTTGGGTTTGGACTTCAATTAATTAATTAAATCCAATTAATTGATCCTTATTAATTAAATAACCCAACTTAATTGATTTAATCAATTAATTAATTGGTTCCACTTGGGCTTTCTAATCATATTAGAACCTATTGAATAATTTCATTATTTAATATGTCCAATTTAATTAATTGATCATATCCATTAATTAACTTGATCATATACAGGGCTCCTAATCATATTAAGTGCAATTAAATAATCACATTATTTAATTGGATAAATTAACTCAACTCCTTAAATTAATTTATACCCTACTTAATTAATTGATCATATCAATTAATTAATTAGCTCCACATGGGCTCCTTGATCTTATTAAGTTAAATTAATTAATTAAATGATTTAATTCGATAAATTAATTTAACTCCTTAAATCAATTTTGATCCTCTACATTAATTATTCTCCATTAATTAATTTGATCCAACCCTTGGATACGTTCTAGTTAGAAGTGTACTCTTTACAACTTAGTGTGTGACTCATTGGGTTCACTCTAGGGTAGTTGTTGGCTCATAACTCTTATGTTATTTTGATTAATTAATCTAATTAATTAATCCTCTTGGAATTAACCCATTAATTCCAAGAACCCACAAGTCATGAGAAACACCTAGCAATGCATCATGACTTTGGGCATGGGGCATGATTATTAATCAAAACCTCAATAGCTCAATAACTATGTATCCATTCCTAGTAGTTTAACTCGATGAAGAATTAGAAAACCCTACGTCTAATTTGCATCTGACCTTGGCTAATGATTTTAAAGTCAAGTACAGTAGAACACATGGAAGATTCACCTATTCATCTTGATAGGTGATGGATCCTTTATTGACCACTCATTAACCTCCACACATGAAGATGTTACATCCAACATAAACCCCTTGTGATTGTCATGCAATTGAGAAATACATCAAGGTGCAACATGTCATGCATAAGGTTACCATGGTGCCTCAAGTTCAAGGACTAATTCTTGTACTATTATAATAAGGAAATTCATATTCAACAATATAATAGTGTTAATTGAAAATTTCCAGGCGAGGTAGTTTAGTGTATTTGTTTCAAAATAAGCACCCACATACATGCACTAGTATCACCACACTAATGCCCATGAATAAGCCATCATTCTTTTGAGCCTGCAACGTATGAGCAAGTTTTAACGATATCAATAATATTCTATCTCATTGATCCTTGACATGAAATATTTTATGACCACATCCTTAGGGCCATATTTCACAATCGCCATCATATGCGCGATCACACTCCATAACTATTTATGATCTAAGACTTCATCTAATTAGATGAATTTAAGATAAAGATTTCCATTTTAATGATAATAATATGAATAAGATTGATTTACAAGAGTATAAGGATGACCAGATCAATTGGCTCGTCGGGTACTACTCTAACAACCTCCCACTTGCCCTAGAGATAATTGTCCTCGTATTATGGCCCATGTTCCCCAAGATGTCCTTCAAATACTTATCTTAGGCTTAAATAAGTGGGTCTGCTATATTTTCAATCATGGTAACTCTTTCCATGCAGATCTTGCGTCTTCTATTTCTGTTTGGATCATTTGATGAGATATTGGCTTCATTGCTTATGCAATAGCCCCCATTATTATCGTAGTGCTCTAATAATCAATCAATAATGGTTGAAACTACATCCAACACTTAGATTAAGTTCCCTGTCTAAACAATCCCTTTTGGCAGCATCACATGTCCCAATGTATTCAACCATAGTGGTGAAATCCATGGTTGTTACAAGCTTGGAACTCTTTCCAGCTAACCATACCACCATTTAGGATAAATACAAATCTATATATACTTCAAGTCATCTACTTTGAACTAAAATCTAGATGAAGCATCTTAGTTTTAGTTCTCTATTATCGTATTCTAAGAAGTGGTCCTCGATACTTCCCAAGTACTAAAGATCGTCTCTATAGCTTCTAATGTTTTTCGCATCAAATTGACTGATATCTATTCGTGACACTCATAGCATTTCTGATATCAAATCTTGCACATAGTTTTGCATAATTTAAACTTCCTATCAAGGATGTATAAAGTATGTGAGTCATTATTTCTCTTTCTTTCAGAAGCCCTTATGGATGTAGACTATGAAAAAGAAATCCCATGACTTAAAAAATAAGAATCTCTCTTAGGATTCTTCCATGCTAAACCCTTTTAGCATCTAATCTATGTACTTAGATTTATGATAGTCCAAGTATCCTTTTAGATCTATCTCTATAAATCTTAATCCCCAATCCATAGGATACTTCTCTCAAATCCCTATTAGAGAACTTTGTAGATGACAAGTCTTAGTTGACTGCAACATTCCTACATCATTTCTATGAGTAGAATGTCATCAACGTAAAACACAACAAACATCACCATACTCCCACTAACCCTCTTGTACACATATTGTTTATCTGCATTCCTAAGGAAATCAAATCATTTGATTACCTTGGTCAATCAAATGTTTCATGTTTGGGAAATTTATTTTAAGTCCTTAACGGATCTTTGAAGCTTGTAAACCTTTTTCTTGCTTCTATTTGATATGAATTACCCAGGCCACTTAACTTATATCCTATTCTCAATGCCCCTACTGAGAAAGGCAGTCTTCACATCACTTTACCATATCTAGTTGTCATAATACATCGATATAGCCAACATGATACGAATGGACTTTAGCATCATATCTGGTAAAAGATATTCTCAACGGTCAACACTTTGACTTTGAGCGTAACACTTTGCTACCAGTCATGCCTTTATAGGTCACCGCCTTCTGTGTTCTCCAATTTATATTTTGTAAACCTAATTGCAGCCAATAGGAACCATTCTCACTAATGGGCCACCAAGGTCAAACCTTGTTGGAGTATGGAGTCCATTTCGGATTATATTACATTTTTCCATCTTCCCGAGTTGATGTCATACATTATTACTCCTTAGTTGAATCAGTACTAAAAATGGAGATCCTCCTTGCTGCTTTGTAGCAAGAGGCTCTTATTGTATAAGTGGCCCTGAGATTTTTTTAGATCTTCCGGGAGGTTATATACTAGAAGTTTTAGTAATTTTTTCATGCACCATTGCCACTTGTGGGATAAACTGTAGTTCTTGAACTTCTTCAAATTCTATGATCTAGCCATTTCAATCAAATAGAAATTTTTTCTTCTCAAAAAGCCGGCGTCACTAGAAAATAAACCTTTATTATTAAGGATCCCAGAAATGGTATCCATTAGATTTCTTTAGATACTCCACAAATTTGCATAAACTGGATTCATATCCAACTTATCTCCCACTTATAGCTTTAAAGAAGTAGACCCCTTTATACCCTTAGGTACGTATGCGAAGGGTTTTTACCACATCATTCTCATATGATGTTTTTGGATACCGACTTAAATGATATTCTTACTTAATAAGAATATCATAGATTTTAGGGTAAATTCCCATAATAAATGAGAAAATAGGTGAAACTCAACATAGATTCATTTAAAGAGAGAATTTAATTCTCCGTTAGATAATCAAAGAACTTACTGCCTTAGTATTCTCGTCATTGATTACATCAATGGATTTAATATTTTGGCCAACTTAATTCTCTACTTCATGTTTAGTTCTTTGAACCCTTCAAAGGATCTTAGAGTAATGAAATAAGAATAGTTCGCTTGTATGCTAACACTTAGTAGACTGCTTACGCCCCTTTGGATCAAATCCGAAGGAGTGGTCTACTCCATTTGTCCCACAAATGGTGATTTTATCATCTTTCCCTTGAGAGAAGATTTACAACTCGGCACCTCATGCAAGTCCAAGAGGTCAATCTAATGTGACATCTTGTGAACTCTTTCTTTAGAGATATGACCTAATCTAGCTTATTACAAGTAGACACTATTTTGATTATCTAATTCTAATATTACTTTATTGATTATGTAGTATGGAATTTTGGGATTATATATTTCATTTGTCAATGCCACAAAGAAAAATAGCTAATACTATCCTAATTCCATCCAGAGTTAAGTAGATCATTCCTATAGCCAATAAAACAACTCTTGCATTAATCTCAAGCTTAAGGATTGGCTTTTGTTTTAGTCTCCATTTTCTTATCATCCTCTGCAACACCTTGCAGAGATGGGATCTTATCCTGTATCCAATACCCAAGAAAAATTATCAATTTTAATGGTTGATATCAACAAGTATAAACTTGAATTAGAACCCCTTCTAATTCAACTAAGCAGGTCAATACTTGTGCTTCCTCTTTCTATGTCTTAAATATCCACAATAGTGACAAACATCTATTCTTTCAGATAGATGGAGCCAGTAAGTTTGTTTGTTGGTCTAGATTATCTTGAGTGGAATTTCTTGCAATAACTATTATCTTATTCGAGGCAAAAAACTTAGCATTCATTCTATTAATATCCATTTATAATTTGGTCTTTAATCATAAATATCTCCCACTATTTTATTTAAATCCCATTATCTCATACACTCCAATTTTATGAGTCCATACGACAAAACTAAAGGTAGCCAACAACATTACCAATTGCATCCTAAGCAACCTTCAAGCTAGTTTACCTCATCTCTTCCCATACATCCCAATTTTATGAGCCCATACTGTATTAAGTGTTAAGTGTTATCCATCAAACATCCATGTAGATGGAGAATCTAAATGTCCCATGACTCGTGACCAATGATAATAACGAGTCCACCCCATGGGCATCATAATGCTTAGTAGTGGTCATGACTTGCCAACACTTAAGACATCTTACGGCTCCTGGCCAACAGACTAAATATGGTAATGATCAGCTTGCCACTACTTTTGATGGAAAACATGGACAATTAGATCCCACCCAATATTACCTATTTATGCTTGATATTGAACTAATCAAGGTTCTCGACTTGAAACATTTTCAAGTGAGGGCCGTACTAGATTTATTATGCAAGATCTCATCATTTTCTTGTCTTGTTTATTTAATGTTCAATATTCTAATTATGGCAAACATATATCATAAGGAAGCATTAAATAAATGTAACATTTATCACATACTAAAATAAATAGATGATCATGAACCTTTAATCCTATGTAATCCACTCGAGCTAAAGTGGATCAAGGTTAATCTAAGGGTAATAATTAAAATATAAATAGACCTATCTATTACATAAATATATCACATACATTCACAAGCCTTGGTTCCTTGCTTTTTCTCTATCTTCATTCCATCTACTTGTAATGTCCATCAAATTACAAAAATATTAACCTTACCACCTAACTCTACTCTCATTTCATTTGCTAAAACTACAAGAAACCTTGGAACAATTCCAATGGGAGGTACATAGGAAGGAGATAGAACTACATCAAGAACAAAAACTAGATAAATGCGAGACTCGCAGACCTCATTTTAATTAAAACACAAAAAAACCAATAAGTGCATAAAAATAAATCAATAAATTGCCTAGGCTCCATGATCATCTAACTAGCATGGTTAACAATAATCATATGATAATGAAAGCATGTAAATTTACCGATTACATTATGTGCAATTTCTTTCAAATTTGGGACTAAAAAAATAATTAAATTTTCATGAAAAATAATTTTTCAAAAATTAAAATTAACATTTAATTTTAAAATAAAAAACCATCAATTTCACATAATAATTACATAACGAGATAGGATGGGACAACAACCTAAGGCTGCTACCCGTCGGGTGGCTGGGCGCCCGCACATCAGGTGCGCAACAACACTTAGCGCCCTGGGATCGGGCGTTCTATCGGCCTGTTGCCTAACTAGCAATCCAGCGCCAGTCAATTGACAGTTCTCATCAAGAATTCTTGATTTCTTTATGTCATCAAGAAATCTTGAAAACTTGATAAAAAAAAAGTAATTTTTTTAATCAAGAAATTATGCTTTTTTATTTTTTAATTTATTGCCACATTTCAAGAAATTCAAGGTTTCACAAATATGAAAATTATTAAATCAAGAAATTTAATTTGTTAATTTATGTCATTTCATAAAATATTTTAACAATTAAAACAAATTAATAAAATTAATCCCAACTAAAGAAATTTATTGATTTAAAATCAATCACACATATAAATATCTAATTTATCACATATAATAAATAAACACAATTGAAAAGTATCAGAAACGAACGAATCTTGGGTCTGATACCATTGTTAGGTTCGCACAATCCCAAAAAATGTATACATAGTGAAATTTAAAAATTTTCAATAATAAAAACAAACATTACATCACATGTAATTAAAAACAAATCCCAGAACCTTTCGGGATTGCTCAATTATGTGTTTTTTATACTTAAATCAAGAAGATTTCAAAAACCTTTACCTTAATTTACACTCCGATTATTGAAGATGCAAGAAACGATTCAAATTGTTTTCTTTCCACGAACTTCTTCCCGAATCTTGAATCCATCCATCCATGAACTACTTTCGCAAATCTTGATTCCAAACCCCTCGTGTTGGAAACGGTTTGCTTAGAGTGTCACGTGTTACCGCTCTAAGCATATCTACACATTAGAAATTTCTATACCAATTGAATCCATGCTAGTAGATTCAAAAGGCCTTATTCTCTCTAGAATTTGTAGAATTCAATTCTTAATTCAACTATGAATAGAAGAATTGAACCATGATCAAAAGATGGAACCTTTTGATAGAAGAAAAGAATCAAGATGGAAGAGAAGGGAGGCGATTTTTTGTGTTATGTTGCTAGCGGATTTCTCTTTCTGGTGAGCTCTAAAAATCGCCATAAGGAGGAGTCTTCCTATAGGACTCCTCCAATCCTAATCCCACTAGGTATGCTTATTTCCTTATTTAATTCCTTTTTTTCTATCAAACTCTAAGACAAGTTTAATTCTTGTAATTAAACTTCCTAATAGGCCTCATACGAGCCCATTAGTTTGGACTTGGACTTCAATTAAATTAATTAAGTCCAATTAATGATTTTTTATTAATTAAATAAGCCAAACTTAATTAATTGATTCATTCAATTAGTTAATTGAATCCACTTGGGCTTTCTAATCATGTTAGAACCTATTAAATAATCCCACCATTTAAGGCCCAATTTAATTAATAGATCATATCAATTAATTAACTTGATCATATATAGGGCTTCTAATCATATTAGGTTCAATTAAATAGCCACATTATTTAATCAAATAAGTTAATTCAACTTCTTAAATTAATTTATACCCTACTTAATTAATTGATCATATCAATTAATTAATTAGCTCCACATAGGCCCCATAATCTTATTAGGTCCAATTTAATAATTAAATTATTAAATTAAACAAATTCATTTAAAGCCTTAAATCAATTTTAATCCCTCAAATTAATTAATCTCTATCAATTAATTTGATCTAACCATTGGATATGTTCTAGTTAGAAGTATACTCTTTCCAACTTAATATGTGACCCTTTAGGTTCATTCTAAACTAACCGTGGGCTCATAACTCTTATGACGTAGTTGAATAATTAATTATTTTGATTAATTAATCTAATTATTTAATTTTCTTAGAATTAATCCATTAATTCCAATAACCTACAAGTCATGAGAAGCACCTAGTAGTACATCATGACTCCTAATCTTAGGTGAAGGTGCGAACCTATTCCAATTACGAATGCAAGTACGGTCATTCTATCATCTAACCTCCCGATTGAGCCTAGGGCATGGATTATTAGTCAAAATTCCAATAGCTCAATAACTATGTGTTCATTCCTAGCAGCTTGACTCAATAATAAACAGTTAGAAAACCCCACGTCTAATTTCCATCCAACCTTGCCAAATTTTTAGAGTCAAGTATAGTGGAATGCATAGGAGATTCACCTATTCATCTAAATAGGTGGGGGATCCTTTGTTGGCCGCTCATTAAGCTTCATACATGAAGATATTACATTAATCTAAACTCCTTATGATTGTCATGCAATCGAGAAATACATTAAGGTGCAGCATGTCATGCACAAGGTTACTATGATGCCTCAAGTCCAAGGACTAATTCTTGCACTATTGTAATGAGGAAATTTCCATTAGACAATAAAGTATTTCCAATTAGGAATTTCCAGACATGGTAGTTCAATATACTTATTCCCAAACAAGTACCTACATACATGCACTTGTGTCACTACACCAATGCCCATGGAACGAGACATCCTCCTTTCGCGTTTACATCGTATGTGTAAGTTTTACCTTTGACTTGGAATATTTTAAGACCAAAGCCTTAAAGGCGTATTCCATGATCGCTATCATATACATGACCACACTCCATAACTATGTGTGATCAAAGGACTTCATGTAATTCTTATGATGAATTTAAGATGAAGATTAATATTTCAATAATAATAATATAAATAAGATTGATTTATAAGAGTATAAGGACAATCAAATTAATTGGCTTATCGGGCACTACTCTAACAAAATCATCTTCAGTAGATTAACTCAATGAACTTTATCAATTATGAAAATTCATTCATGTGACTTAGATCATGGGAATCAGCCAACTAAGACAGTTTCTTTATGTAATTTGATTTACATAGAAATCTATAAAATTGGGAAAAGATTTAACCCTAACTTGAATATTTTGGAAATTAACAAATTAAACAATGTATAATAAGTTAAGTTTCAAGAAGATTCAAAATTTTCTCTATTGTCTTAAAACTGTGAAAGTTAAGAAAACCAAAGAATTTTTTTTCTATTAATAAAAGAATTAAAAATTCTAATTTCCAAATTAGATCGCATTTAAGTAAATTTTCTTTTGCTAATTTTTGGGCAAGTTAGAAACTTATCAAACTGAAGATTCTTGTTATTAATTTACAAGTTTAATCAACTAGTAAAATAAATTCATTCAAAGTGGATTTTGAAATCATTTTTATTGTATATTATAGCGTATTTACATATAATAAAATCCCACATAGGAAAATGTTGTTCATATTGAGTCTTTATTCATTTGTATTTATCGCACATTAATTGTTTGTAAGAGTCATAGATCTTTTCTTGATGCATATATATGTATAAGTTTGTTAAGTTTTACCAAATTCTTTTGGAGTTCCCCTTATTTTGAGGAAAAACCAAGAAAAGCTTATAGTTCATATTGTGTGTGTATATATATATATAATATTTAATTAATTAATAAATAAATAAATAAGAACATAAAAGGAAGGAAAGATGGTGTCTTTTCATCAAAATAAATAAAACAGTTTGAAATTTTAAATGAAGGGATGCCTTTTCATCAAAATAATTCTCTTCAGAAAGATTGCAGTTGTTGGAAGTAATCTTTGAAACTTTGTAAATAACTCTCAGTTAATTTCAATAGGTTTACTTATGAATTGAGGACTTTTCCTAGAACAACTTTATGTCTATCTTTCAATATATTTTTTATTTTTTTTTTCAAAACAACTTGTGATTTCTGCCCCAGAAATTCTTAGGAGTGTAACCACAAAATTTAGTGATCATAGGCTTTGTATCATGGAGGTTAATTCTTTGAGAACTAATTACACCTTAGTGAGGAGGAATTAATACCTTAAAGACAACATCTTTAAATGCGTGTCTAGCCTATATAGATTTTTTCAATTCACTACAATACTTTAAAGGTATTAATTTTCTATAATGGAGTCTACTCTGGTCAAGGCACAGTTGCATGATGGGGAGATGGAATGGGCTAAACTACAAAAGCTGGAGTTTGAAGATGGAATACCTATTAATAATTGCAAAGGTGTTTTATGTGCTGTTTGAACAAAGTCGAAAAGAGATGACTGATCTAAATGCAACAGAAGCACAAAAGGCGAAGGTTGGACAAAAAAGTGGAAGGATGATGACTTTATTTTCCATTTCACTATCCTGTAGCCCTTGAACAACACATTATTCAATGTCTTCCATGTTCACAAAACTACTGCTGAAACTTGGAATGCAATTAAAAGAAGGTACGTTAATGAAGATGCTAGAAATAAGTCTTTTCTGGTTAATAATTATGTTGAATACAAGATGGTGGATACTAGACCTATTATTGATCAAGTAAATGAATTAAATGATATAACAACTGAATATGTTGTTGCGGGTGAACCCATTTATGAGACCATCCAAGTTTCTACTATTATTGGTAAACCTCATCGTTCGTGCAAAGATTGCCAAAAGAAATTGAAGCACAAGAAGAAGTCAATTACTTTGGACGAACGCATCTAAATTGAGAGTGAAAGTATTAAAATGGATGATTCAATTTCGGTGAAAAATGATGATGTGAAGCAAGTGGAAGAAAATAACCTTCAAGGAACTATCAAGGGAAACCAAGGAAAATCCAAAAAGACAAAGAGCTTCAATTCTAACAAGAATGAAGAAAATAAGATTGCCAAGAAGAAGAAGAATGGACCTTGCTATGTTTTAGGCAAACCTGGTCATTTAGCTAGAGAATGTCATTATCACAAGGGACAAAAGAAAAATGATAAAACAAATTAGCTGAAAAATGACTTAGTTGTTGTACGTACCGAAATATGTGTTGTTTATGATATGGATTACACTTGGTGGGTGGATTTGGGTGCAACTTGTCGTGAGACTCCCAAATATAAATCTGTTCAAGACATATGAGAGCATAGTGAAGCAAAAATAGTCTACAAGGGTAACTCTTCAACTAGTGATGTAACACCCGACCCTAAAATTTTATATAGAATCTTATTTATTATTTGGGAGTTTACATAAAAGAAAAATAAGAGATAAATGTGTAGCAGAGTCGATAGAAGCATAAAAAGTTTCCTTTCATCAATTTGATTGATTTTGGATTCAATTGGTACAAGTAAGGTTCAATATACTTACATCATTTATAGAATGAGTTAGTTGGACAAATGAATTTATTGAATTGTTTAAGTATGTTGAAAAAGTATTGGGGTAGTGAATGATAATTGAGTGGAAATGATAGAAAAGTTCAACAATTCATCACACATAGAGAACCAGAATGAAATTATATATGATTAGTATGACGTTTATTAATTAGCCAAATTCTTGTCCGATTAATGAGTTGTAATAATATGTTAGACGCAAAAGAAAAAAAAAATAAAAAAAGGGGGCAACCAAAGAGCAAAGGGCAAACGCCAAAATTCTCTCCATCCCCAAAGTGTACGAGTAAATTTCATAAGTTTGTAATCATAAGGGTATTATCAGAATTATATTTTGAGTGGATGACATTGTCAAACTGATTGAATGAGCAATAGAATGTAGTAAGGCTTTTGGATTTTTTGAGTTAATATATATATAGGTTGGTTGATTCAGGAAAAAAAAATATATTACAGATTACCTTGTAAGTTTTTCTCTTTGGTTTTATAATTTATTCTTTAAGGAATGGAAATCTTGAATTTTATTTTCAGAGATGGGCAAGCAATATTTTATAAGTTGTTCGATAATTAGCAGTACAATTAGAATCATTTGTTTATTTATAAGAAATAAATAATGTAAATATGATTAGGTGCAGATTCTTAATTTTTAATATTAATAGAATTGGTGTTTATGAATTAAGTTGGAGACTAAGCATTTTCGTTAATAATGGGCGTATAGGAACTTAGACAATCAATTTGCATGTGACTGTCATAGTGGACTTGATCTATCAGTATTCATGAATTACACAAGAACTATTCAGGTTTTTTGGACTTTGAAAGAGAAAATTTCTTTGTAAGACGAGTAATTAAAGTAAGTGACCCTTTATTTTTTTAATTTACATAAACTTGTATGTGTAGTACTTTTGGCGTGCGTTGTAAATTTTCTTACAACTTGGATCAAGTAAGCTTACAAATGTATTGAATTGTGAAAAATATGAAATAATTTGAGTGTTGTGAATTTTTTAAATTCGAAAGTTCAGCATGTATTGAAATATGATTTCGTGAACATGGTGGTGGTTTGTAATGTGGGTATTGTGGAGGGTTTTTTTTTTGAAAATCCACTATTAAGACCATACATTATTGACTAATCTGGAATAGGCAATGGATAACTGATACTTGTTGGGATTTGAGGGCTTAGTTAGTAACCCAGTACAGAGGGGTCAAGCCTGCACCAGTGACCCAGTGCAAGAGGGGGTTAGCCTGCACTAGTGACCCAGTACATGGGGGTTAAGCCTGTACTAGGACCTAAGACAGGGGGTTAAATCTGTCCCTGACTATGGTTGTCTTATATATTTGGTTTTGCATGGTGGATTTTATGTAGAGCTTTGTTCATTTTCTTAACTGCATGTTTCTTTTAACTTATCGTTTTATAATAGTGAATTGTTGACCTTTTTCTTTTGGAGTTTAAGTGATAAATCAAATATTTTTCATTAATTAAAATATATTACTACTTTTTTATCTTACTTGATCAAGCTAGATAGGAGTAGGGTTATTTATAGGGTCATCGTGCTCATGATTCTACTAATATTTTTCAGATATCGAGACTTAGTATCTTGGAAGAATAATCCATGGAGTATCGCGTAATTTATGGAAGAAGTTGTAACTTGTTATTTTGTTATTTTAGCTTTAGTTGATTGAATGGATTGAAAAACTAAGAATGTATTATTTTCTTATGACTTGGTAGTTGATTTTAGATATTAACACATTTATATTGCTGATATTTGTGTTTTAAGAGTTTTGTTATTTCTTATTAGGTGGAATGTTGATAAATTCTTGATTTATTTGGTGGATGGTTTACTTTAAGTTATAATTTTTAACATGATTAGAGGTATGAATGCTACTAAAATTTAAGTGTTGGACTATATTGAGATTCATGGGTTAGCGTTACAGGCTTTTGCGATGTTTCCAAAAGCTTGACGTCGTTGTTATGGCCCTGGGGTTTGGAGCGTGATAATTTTAGTGGTATCAGAGCTTAGGTTATGACTTTTGGGATTACCATTGGTAGGACGTTGGGACTAACTAATAGTTTTAGAGTTAACATCTTAATGAGTTAACGAGCTAAATCATTATCTTATGGGTTCAAGATTTGCATTGTTTAGCAAGGATCGATATGACAAAGTGAATTTGTTCGAATAAGTATATGGTATTTTATAGTAAGTATGAGATGTGGAAATATTATATTAGGAATACGTGCACATAATGTGTAAAGTGCAACCTAAGTAGCCATCATGCCAAATTATATAGGTTACCTAATAGGATTTCATCATGCTATATATTACAAGCTTGGTAATAATATACATTTACAGTACCTTCATGACTTTTTAGGATTGAAAATAGAAATAAAAGATGATTAATTAGGGAAATTAGCTTAAGTATCTACAGGCTCCTCACTTTAATCTTATGATGAATAGTTAAATACATGACTTGTGATATCTCATGAAAATTTATGGTTGGGATGATGTTTATAAATGGTAGCTTATCATTATAATAATATTTTATTTTTCTTTATTAAATCTAAGTGGTAAAGGTTGTTAGATTGACTAGGTGGTGAGAATGGAATTGCATGATATTTGAGGTATATTAGCTAAAATCTATTAAAATTGCATGGGGAGTCTTTAGAATGGAATTTGTGTTAACATGATCACTAGTATAAGGGAGGCTTGTGACTTGATTCTTATAAATGGATGCAAATTAGAATTTTCAAAGAGGATGTTAGATGATTGAAGTCCGATATGATTTATCCCTTTTTCCTTCCTTTTAGTGACACATGAATGTATATGAACAAGATCAATATAAGCGGGATAGGACATTTTATATTTGGTTGGTTTGAAAAAGAAAATTTGAAACCGCAGTAAAATATTAGTGACCCAGGAGATTCTAAAGCATGGTATCGGTAAAACTCTATTGTCCAAGGAATTTGATTTAAGTGATTAAAATTGAATAGCGGTAAGATCAACATGTTCAGGTTTAGACATTAAAATTTTGACTTTTTCTCAATATTTTGGTTTCTATATTTTCTTTATCATAGTTATGAGATTCCTCATGTGTTTAGCTATGGATTGGGGAATTTTATTTTATTAGGCTTCAACAGTGCACTATTAATTTGGTTTTGAATTTAGTTGAGAATCCTTACAAGTACAGAAATATAAAGTTTTCAAAAAGTTATGTTTAGTGAAAATATTAAATGCATGGATCAAAGTTTTGAAGTGATTAGCAAAATGATACCTTTCAAATCATTGTCCATTAGTAACATGTTTTGAGGATTAGAAGTATTTTGTGCTTTAGATTTAAAGAGACCAATAGCCACCCACAGATATAACTTGTGAAACGAAGAACAGAAGAAAAGACCAAACCACATTATTTGAGTAAGAAAGTTTGCATACGTGACCTCAAGTTTCAAGGATGAAACTTATTTTAAGAGGGATAGAATGTAACACCTTGCCCCAAAATTTTGTATAGAATTATATTTATCAAGTGGGAGTTTACTTAAAATAAAAATAAGAGATAAATGTAGGTTCTACTATGCAAATGAGTTAAATAAAAGGACTAATAAGATAGTTGAGAGAGTTGGGTGCTAAAACTAAGACAAAGCAAGATTCTTAAGTTATAGAGAGAACCCTAAACCTTTCTTTGTTAAACAAAGAAAAAGCAAGATTCTTACACTAAAAAGAAGCTATATTTTACGAAATAAGAAGAAATCTAATGCCAATACTAGAGACATGAGGGAGGGAAATTGGAAAAGAAAAGTGCAGTAGAGTTAGAAAAGTGCAGTAGAGTCGATCGAAGCATAAGAAGTTTCCTTTCATCAATTTGATTGATTTTAGATTCAAGAAAAAAAATATATATTACGGATTACCCTGTAAGTTTTTCTCTTTGGTTTTATAATTTCTTCTTTAAGGAATGGAAATCTAGAATTTCATTTTTAGAGATGGGCAAACAATATTTTGTAAGTTGTTCAATTCATTTTGACAAAAGAGAGAGACCAGATTCTAACAAAATTGAGAATAAGTTCTTTTGATAATTTATTTGTGTCTCTAGATTTGGCAGTACAATTAGAATCATCTATTTAATTATAAGAAATAAATCACATAAATATGATTAGGTGCAGATTCTTAATTTTTAATATTAATAGAATTGGTGTTTATGAATTAAATCGGAGACTAAGCATTTTCGTTGATAATGGGCGTATAGGAACTTAGACAATCAATTTGCATGTGACTATTATAGTGGACTTGATCTATCAGTATTCATGAATTACTCATGAACTATTCAGGTTTTATGGACTTCGTAAGAGGAAAAATGTTTGTAAGATGAGTAATTAAAGTAAGTGACTCTTCACTCTTTTGATTTACATAAACTTGTATGTGTAGTACTTTTGGTGTGCGTTGTAAATTTTCTTACAACTTGGATCAAGTAAGCTTACAAATGTATTGAATTGTGAAAAATATGAAATAATTTGAATGTCGTGAATTTTAAATTCGAAAGTTGAGCATGTATTGAAATATGATTTCGTGAACGTGGTGGTGGTTTGTAATGTGGGTATTGTGGAGGTTTTTTTTTTAAAACTCATTATTGAGACCTTACATTATTGATTATTTTGGAATAGGCATTGGATAACTAATGTTTGTTGGGATTTAAGGGCTTGGTCAGTGACCCAGTACAGGGGGGTCAATCCTGCACCAGTGACCCAGTGTAGGGGGGTTAAGCTTGCACCAGTGATCTTGTACACGGTGGTTAAGGTTGGACCAGGACCTAAGACAGGGGGTTAAACCTATCCCTAACCATGGTTGTCTGATATGTTTGGTTTTGCATGGTGGATTTTATGTAGAGCTCGGTTCATTTTCTTAATTGCATGTTTCTTTTAACTTATCGTTTTATAATAGTGAATTGTTGACATTTTTCTTTTGGAGTTTAAGTGATAAATCAAATATTTTTCATTAATTAAAAATATATTACTACTTTTTAATCTTACTCGATCCAGCTAGATGGGAGTAGGTTTATTTACAGAGTCGTCGTGCTCATGATTCTACTAATATTTTTTAGATATCGAGACTTAGTAGCTTGGAAGAATAATCCGTGCAGTATCGCGCAACATATGGAAGGAGTTGTAACTTGTTATTTTGTTATTTTAACTTTAGTTGATAAATGGATTGAAAAACTGAGAATATATTATTTTCTTGTGACTTGGTAGTTGATTTTAGATATTAACACATTTATATTGCTGATATTTGTGTTTTAAGAGTTTTGTTACTTCTTATTAGGTGGAGTGTTGATAAATTCTTGATTTATTTGGTGGATGGTTTACTTTAAGTTATAGTTTTTAACATGATTAGATGTATGAATGCTACCAAAATTTAAGTGTTGGACTATATTGAGATTCATGGGTTAGCCTTGCAGGCTTTTGCGATGTTTCCAAGAGCTTACGGTGGTTGTTATGGCCCTGGGGTTTGGAGCGTGATAATTTTAGTGGTATCAGATCTTAGGTTATGACTTTTGGGATTACCATTGGTAGGACGTTGGGACTAACTAGTAATTTTAGAGTTAACATCTTAATGAGTTAACGAGCTAAATCATTATCTTATGGGTTCAAGATTTGCATTGTTTAGCAAGGATCGATATGACAAAGTGAATTCGTTCGAATAAGTATATGGTATTTTATAGTAAGTATGAGATGTGGAAATATTAATTAGGAATACGTGCACATAATGTGTAAAGTGAAACCTAAGTTAGCATTATAGAATATTCATGCCAAATTCTTGATTTATTTGGTGGATGGTTTACTTTAAGTTATAATTTTTAACATGATTCGAGGTATGGATACTCTATACCAAAATTTAAGTGTTGGACTATATTGAGGTTGTTGGGTTAGCCTTGTAGGCTTTTGGAATTTTCCCAAGGGCTTGGGGTGGTTCTCATGGCCTTGGGGTTTGGGGCGTGACAAGTGAAATCTTGGGCGAAGAAACTATTATTCTTCCTACTTTGGGAAAAACTTTTTTTGAAAAATGTATATCACATTCCCTCTGTGAGGAAAAATCTTGTATTAGTCCACAAATTGGATGAAAGTGGCTTTAAAGTAGCTTTTGAATCCCAAAAGGTGATCATAACAAAGAAGGGATCATTTGTTGGAAAAGGCTACATTAAAGACAATATGTACTTATTGAGCATGAATAAAAATAATTCTATTTTTCTCTTACTTTGTTGACTCTTTTCATTATGTTGAACATGATAAGCATGATTTTTGGCACTTTTGATTAGAACATATTGGTATGAATGCTATAAATTGTATAATTAATTGTGATTTATTTCTCAAGTCTTCACCTACTTTATCTGTGAATACTTGTGAATGTTGTGCGCAATCTAAGTTGATTAAAACTTCTTTTAAAAGTGTAAGAATAACTAGTTTACTTGAACTTATTCATACTGATATATATGATAATAAAGAGCACGTTACTAGAGGTGGAACATGTTACTTTGTTATATTTCTTAATGATTTCTCTAAATTTACTTATATGTATTTTTCTTATGAACCAAAGATGAGCCTTTTGATAAGTTTAAAATCTTCAAAATGATCAAAAGGTTGAGATTGGATAGAGGTGGTGAATATTTTTCTAATGAATTTATAATATTTTGTTTACTAAATGATAGAGTTAGAGAATTTTTAGCACCTAATACTCTAACACAAAATGAAGTAACCGAAAGAAAAAATAAATCCTTAATGGAAATGGTTAGTGCCATGCTAATATACTCTAAACTTCTAATGAGTTATTTGGGGAGAGGCACTACTAAGTTTTTATTATATTAGTAACTGAATTGTGAATAAAAAATATATGAAAACTCCATGTAAGTTGTTGGTTGGGCACAAGCCTAGCATTAAACACTTAAAGGTATGGGGTTGCATTACATATATTTTAGATGCAACTTTGAAAAGGCCAAAACTTGGTAGTAAAGTTGTGAAATCTATTTTTGTTCGATATTCTTTGCTTGGTCAAGCATATAGATTTCTTAAGCTTTGTGATAATAGTGTATTTAAAGCCATGAATGCTATATTTTATCTAAATTTAACTATTAAAGACATTGATAAATTAGAACTAAATAGTGACTTGTTAAATGAACTTGAATTAGAAACAAATGAGACTAATTCATATGAATCATCTAGTTCACACATACATGTTAGAACATCCATGAATGATGCAAATTTAAATAAAGATGAAAGTGATGAAACTGTTGAATTGAGGAGCAAGAGATGTAGAACTGAAAAGAATTTTGGTCTTGATATGTTAATTTACATATTAGAAGAGTATCCTAAATCTTTTCAAGAAGTTATGTCAATACCTAACTCAAATGTGTAGAAGAGAGCCATGGATGATGAAATTAAATAAATTCTTGATAATCAAACATGGACCCTTGTGGATCCTCCTCCCAACACCAAACCTATTGACTGTAAATGGGTTTTGAGAAAGAAACTCAAAATTGGTGGTATTGTTGATAAGTACAAAGCAAGATTAGTAGCCAAAGTTTATAGTAAAAAAGAAGATAAAGACTATTTTGAGACATTTTCTCCCATTACTAGATTTACATCTAGAGCTATGTTCGCAATTACTTCTATTTATGACTTAGAGGTTCATAAAATGGATATTAAAACTCCTTTCTTAAATGGAGGTCTAGAAGAAGAAATTTACATACACCAGCCAGACGGTTATGTTATTCAAGATGAAGAACATAAACTATGTAAATTAAATAAGTCATTGTATGGTCTTAAACAAGCACCTAGACAATGGTATAAGAAATTCAAGTAGAAAAATAGAAAATTTGGTTTTAAGAGTAGCAAGGTAAAAAATTGTGTGTTTACTAAAGTTACTCTTAAGTATAAAGTATTTTTAACTTTACATGTTGATGATTTACATATACTTGGTTCTAATATGATATGTGTAAATAAAACCAAAAATTATTTGAAATAAGCTTTTGACATGAAGGGCCGAGGTCTAGTAGATCTCATTTTGGAGGGGTCAAAGTTATCAAACAAGATGAAACTTATATATTAACACAATATCATTATATTGAGAAAGTGTTGAGAAAGTTCAATTACTTTGATTGCAAAGTAAGTAAATGTCCTATCGATCATCATGTGAAACTAGTTCCTAATAAAGGAGAAATTGTAAATCAAGAAGAATATACCAAAATAATTAGTAGCATTATGTATGTGGTGAATCACACAAGACCTAATATTACGTGTTCAATTACATACTAAGTAGATTTACTAGTAATTCTAGTGAAGGATATTGGAAGGAACTAAAGAGGGTATTAAGGTACTTGAAGTTCACTTTGAACTATGGCTTATACTATAAGTGCAGTTTATCTGCACATGAGTGTTATAGTGATGTTAATTGGGCAGCTGATATAGCTACCTCTAAGTCAACTAGTGGTTAGTTATTCACTATAGGTAGTGCCATAGTTGCTTAGGCTTCGAAGAGGCAAACTTGTGTTGCTTTATCTTCTATAGAATCTAAATATAATTGCAAGCAAAGACATTTTATGGTTTAGAAGATTCCTTAGGATAATTCCTGGACAATTTCTTTCTTAGATCCTAAAAAGATCCAACTACTTTGTATTGTGATAATCCAAGTGCTATTTATAATACAAAAAATGAGAGAATATCAAGTCATAGCAAACATATTGCTATAAGGTATAATCATATTACAAATATGGTTAAAAGAGGGAAGATTATAATTGAGTATTTTTCTACTAGTCAAATGTTAGCTGATCCAATAACAAAATCTTTATTGGGAGAAAATATCACAAAGATCCTGAGAGATGTGGGGCTATTACCGATTAAAATAATGTCGATTGAAATCAACTTCATCTTAAGGTACAAGTCACACATTTGTTACCTTATGTAAGAGATTTAAAAAGGCAATTCATTATTAGACATTAGTGAAATAGAAACATGGATACATTTCAAGTGCATAACTTAGAAATAGTGGGGGTGACACTATTTTGAAAGTCTCATATTTGATCTATGCACTTTAATTACCACAACAAGAATGGGCTAGATTTAAAATCCATAATAGACTTATAGCATAGTGGAATGCATTGTGGACATTCTTGATAAGTCTACCTATACTAGTAGAGAAGTGAGATGTCGATTCTTATGGATTACATGGTAAAATCATAGAGTACGTGTGAAAACCAAGATTAAGCACAAGGCCATTTTTAAATGTGCTGCCAAAAAACAAAAGAAGCATGAAATCATATATAATGAGAATATGTCTCTCTAGGGTTTCATATTCAACCATAGGTTAAAGGTTAGTCCACTTCATGGTTATTCACTATATAAAACAAGTTGATACTGCTTTTTATATTATATGTAAATAAGTGGGGGATTATTGTATATTATAGAGTATTTACATATAATGAAATCCTATATTGAAAAATGGTGTTCAATGTCTTCATTCATTTGCATTTGTCCCGCATTGATTTATTGCTGGACTTATGGAGCTTCTCTTGATGCATATATATGTGTAAGTTTAGTAAGTTTTACCAAGTTCTCATGGAGTTTCTCTTATTATGAGGAAAAACCAAGAAAAGCTTATAGTTCAAGTTTTATATATTTATAATATATATATATATATAATAAGAAATAAATAAATAAATAAATAAATAGGAATAGAAAAGGAGGAAAGAGGTTGTCTTTTCATCAAAACAAATATAACAGTTTGAAATTATAAATGAAGGGTTGTTTTTTCATCAAAATACGTCTTTTTGGAAAGATTGCAATTATTGGAAGCAATCTTTGGATGTTTGTAAATAACACCAAGTTATTTTCAATAGACTTACTTACGAATTGAGAAATTTCCCTAGAACAATTTTATGTCTTTTTTGCTACATTTCTTTTTTTTTTTCAAAATAACTTGTGATTTCTGCTCTAAAAATTCTTAGGAGTGTAACCTTAGAATTTAATGATCATAGAATTTGTATCATGGAGGTTAATTCCTTGAGAACCAATTACACCTTGGTGGGATGAATTAATACCTTAAAGACAATATCTTTAAAGGTATGTCTAGCCTATACGGATTTTCTCTATACCTACATGAATTTACTACAATAACTTCTTCCCTTGTACACAATTACATATTCAATCCCAACAAAATAACCAAGATTCTTGAAACATTAACACTGTACTCCTATAAATAACCTACGAAAACTCTCATAAAACACAAAGTCAGTTCCTCTTAATATTAATGTATACACAAATATATATATATATATATATTTGTATTGCAGTAAGATTTACAAAAATGTTGGCATGTGGCCTAAGTTTGATACCTATTGACATAGTTTTGATGTACGTTACTTTTCAATCAGGCATGACAATGAATGCACAAAAATTATAATTGATTGTGATAAAGCTAAGTGTAAAAAAATATGTGAGAAGGCATATGAACACAAATAAGAGTTTTCATACTACAAATATTCAGTATTTGGGTATGTTTGTACCTATGTGCATTTACCTCCATCAGGTAGAGCACAACCTATTGAAACTCCTATAAAGTAGTAATTATGCTTCAAGGATGAAGAAATAAATGGTGAAGCCAAGTTGGTTTGTCTTCTAAGAAAAAAAAGAAAAGAAAAGAAAAAGAAGAAATAGACATATGTGGTGAGAAATGGGGGTTTAGTTTCCTTTGCTTTGTTTGCTAGTTGAAAGCATGTTATAGTTAAATGAACAATGGAAGTGAGTTTCAATTTATAATTCTTTCTCTATTTGGGATTTCTTGTTCAAGTCCATCTAATCCTGTGGCAAATTGGGTCTGGAACAAAATATTTCCTCTATTTTTGGTTTTTTCTTCAGAACATATGGTATGATATTCATAAATAGGCCTAATAACGAGGTTTATTATTTATGAATCCACTACAAGCCCATAAATTTTGAAAATTTTCTAAAGCTTATGTATATGGTCATCTATACATAATAATGCTGTGAATTCTTGCAAAATCTAGCTATATATATATATAAATAAATAAATCTATATATGCATTTATAATGGAGAATCAAATATTAATTTGAAGATTTTCCTATTGGCAACTTAAAGATCTTTTCTATAACTTATAATGTATGGTTTTAATTATTTGATCACAAGTCGTAGAAAAAAGAAATAAACCAGTGGTAAACACCCGTCCAATCATCTTTTACTGTTGCTTCTTCCATCTCCCAACCCAAACAACAGAAATGGTTGTTCATATCCTTCTTCCTTAGTAGCTTGTCTGTGGTCTTTCATTGTAGTAGAGAAACACCATCATTCATCTTCATTTACAAAGGTTCGACCTCTTTCTCCATCCACTTTTCTTGTTTTTAACATGTCCACTTAGTTTTTTAAAAATTAAAAATGTCATTTTGCAGGTACCCAAATACTAGCCAGTAGGAATCACTGATTTGAACATTTTCCTACCAACTATTGAAAAAAGGTAAACATACACTCTTTGACCAATATATTTGATGCAAAAATTAACTAGAAATCTTTATTTAATATGTTTTGATGGGTCATTGAAGGCATGATGTCGGGGGGAGGGGGGTCTGTTGGTTGGGTGGTCTTTGCAAATTTTAGATTTTGTGATTTAGAATGTTGTGCTTGAACTAGTAGAAAATATGTCTCATAATATTGAGGTAATATATTCAGATGGTTTTCATATCACAATCCTGTAATACTAATTTTTAAACTCTTTTCTGTAAATTCTATTTTGATTTTTTCTTTTGTTTTTTTGATAATGATGTTGAAGCATTGAATATAAGGTTATGTTATGTGTTCCCTTATTTTTTTATCTTTCTTTGTATTGGTTTGAGTTTTTCAGAGTTGTTTATTGAATTCGAACTCATGAAACAATGATGCTTCTTTTGGGTCGCATAGTTAAGGTATTGTTGTAACCATTCATCATTGTATTCTGACCTATGCAATGTTTCAAATTAATTTGCTGCATGAACATTGGTTTTTACTGCGTGATGCTCATTTTGTATTATTTAATTATTGGCAGTGTAGAAAAAAAATACTGCATACTAGAAACATGCATTTGGAGGACAGTTTGAAGGACATGCTGTTTCTTTTGGGTCGCATAGTTAAGGTATTGTTGTAACCATTCATCATTGTATTTTGACCTATGCAGTGTTTCAAATTAATTTGGTGCATGAACATTGGCTTTTACTGCGTGATGCTCATTTTGTATTATTTAATTATTGGCAGTGTAGAAAAAAAATACTGCATACTAGAAACATGCATTTGGAGGACAGTTTGAAGGACAAGCGATGGACCGCTAGCGAGGAGAATGCACTTGTAAAAGGCCTCATTGAATCTGTGGAGGACTACGACTTGACTGATATGGATGTCCTTAAGGATTTATGTGTGAGTTTGGTGCAATTATTTTCAAGAGACTTTGAGAAATATTTTTCTTGTGCAAAAGTGGTGAAAACAAAGTTCACAGTATGAGGATAAAGTTTGATGAGTTTGAGTAGTTTATTGCTCTCTATGAGTTTTATAAAATGTTAGTACAAATTTTGTTCATGTTGATAGGATGTATTGGGACCACATTGGCCGACTGAGTTATTAGTTGCATTATATTTTTATGAAATCATTGTACGACTATGGTATGAAACATTTATTCAGTTTTATGCTTGTATCATATAATCACGTAGGTGAGTTATAACACATTTTGGCAATTGTAGGAGACACATGTGTAGTGTCTTTACCGGACCCGTTGTTTACCTATGTTTTATTTACTCGAGTACATATTTTGAGTTGTTAGTGTTACCGCAATTGCTGTTGAACTAGAGTCAGGATGCAACAAAGATTATCCCATTGTTGTTCCTAAAACATTAAATGATGAAATGGTTATCTCAGAGCTACTACTGGCTGCACCACCCTTACTGGCTCTACCAAGGCCATAGCATGTAGGTAACCGCATGAATATAAGGAGGGAGTAGAAGGTCCGAAGGAATCATCATAGTAATGTCGGGTTGCATTGAAGTGTTATGGCCTTGTTCACATAGTTCTTGCATATAATTAGACTTTTGTGGTGGCAAGTATTTAAGAACCCTCAATCTTAGTTGTGGTGTTTTGTGGTGTCGTATTGTTTCTAGTAGTTGCGTTGGTATGTTTAATCGTTGTTATGTAGATACTTTTTATGGGTGACAACTTTGGATAGTCTTACAATCCTTGTTTGGGTCGTTGCTTAAATTGTCTAATTTTATTTCCTATTTCCTATTATTTTGATGACGTTCCTAAAATGTTGGTATGGATTTGGGATTATATGAAATCAGTTTGTGAAATTGTCATACTTAGCATTAGTCATTGTATTTGGCATATACCAACAAATACGTCCTTATCATTCTGTGCTCCATTTTAAGTATTATATGAATTCTATTACCTCTCTTTACTTGGTTCAACTAATGCATTACTGTAATAAATTCTATATATTTTTCAATACATATGTATCAGTAACCTAGTAATGCTTAATTTGATGATCTAGATAATCATATTTCATTTACAGCATTCATGTAAATATACATGCATGGTTCGTACTAATTGAGCCAACGTGAGACTATTTGTTCTCAAGGGTGTTAGATGTGCATAGTTGTGGAAAGTCTCTTGGTACAAGCTAGAGTTGACGCCCAACAGGCCACCAGTCAAGACCACGACGTGGTCTCATATGCCTATGTGTAGGTAGTGCAGGTAGTTAGCTACTTGATGTGTCGGTAGAAGTGTTTGAGATGACTATTGGACTGTTGACATGCTTCCCACTAAACTATTGTTGCGATGGTGGCATGATTCACATTGGCTCCACATCGATGACTTCATCTTTCCCAAAGAGGAGTCTCAAGTCTCCCCAATCATGGGCAGCTTTATGGAAAAAGATTACAGCATTGGGATAGACCTACATAAGCAATTTGAAAACTAATTATAATTCAACATATTAAAATAAATGAAGCTCACGTAAACCATCTTATTATGTGAAGTGAAATGAAATCCTTTAGCATATATGAAAATGTTTTTCCATTTCTAGTTTGTTGCACTCCGTAAATAACACATAAACAAAGTCAATAACCGGATAAAAAATGACTCCATGTTATACTAAGAAGCCTAACAATATGTTATATCATTAACAAAGGGCCCTAAATTTCACCCTCAGGAAATTAATTGGAAAATATTTGCCATAACGAGCCTACAACCTATTTTTCACCTGATGCCATACCCACTCAATTGTGCAAGCAGAAGTGAAAGGGGCGATACACCTCTCATGCAACAAGTAGCCCTTGAACTTGTTGTCTTTATCCATAACCCATGCCCACGACTGTTTAGTGTTGGTTAGGTCCAGCTTAACTGCTTTCTTCACTCATATTTCATGCTACCCTAAAGTACAATATACAACATAAATTACCAAATATGCATGACATTATTTGGCATAACTAGACAATTATATGATATCATCAAGTTGAATCGTTTATTGACAGTATGGTGCAACAAACTCATTACAACAATATAATTAATCATCAAATTTAAGGACCACTGAATTATGGGATAACGATATAACCATCTACAATAAGGTTATTTATATATTTGTCTAGATTGAAAAATAAGGCAATCGCATACATGAACAACTACAGATACCAAAATAAATGTTACATCCATAACAACTTAGCAATCAAAACTATGAGAAAAGGGACATAAAATCATCAAACAACACATGGCACAATAACAAATCATAAATGCAGTGGTTCGACTCCTCATATCCCCACGTGTGTTACTATAGTGCACACTCAATGTTGTTGTACCGCATCTGTATCACGATTAAGTTTATGGTAAAAGCATTTCCAATCGTGCAAGAGTGTATATTGTGTGTTGCACTTGAAAATGAGCTTTTGCTTTGGTGCTAAGTACTATGACCGATACTTCTTTGCATCCAAACATCCACCATACAAGATATTTGGGGTGATTCCTCTCTAATGGGAAAGTATAGAACCACCTTCTGTAGATGGCATCTATCTTGGCCAGTCGCATGACCATACAACCAACTCCACAGTCATTGTTAGGAAGGGTGAAACAGTAACTATGACATACTACAATTAACAACATACAATATATTAATGCAACAACACAAAAGATTTTGACAGTACATTCTATTTGCCAAAAATGTGGTACTCCAAGCACCATGTTGTTAGAGTAGCGCCTGGCTAGCCAATTGATCTGATGGTCCTTATACTCTTTTGAATCATCTTATTCATATTACTATCATTGAAATGGGAATCTTCATCCTAAATTTATCATAAAAATTATATGAAGTCCTTAGATCACACATAGTTATGGGTATGGTCCCGTATATAATGGCAATCGTAAAATATGCCTCTAAGGTTATGGTCTTAAAACATTCCAAGTCAAAGATTAATAAGATGGGACATCATTGATCCTGCTGAAACTTGTGCATACAATTTAGGCTCGAAAAGAGAATTCCTCATTCTTTGGGTATTGGTGTGGTGACACTAGTGCATGTGTGTGGGTGCTTATTTGATAACAAGTACACTGAACTACCTCACTACAAATTCCTAATTGGAAATATTCTATTGTCGAATAGGAATTTCCTCATCATAAAAGTGCAAGAATTAGTCCTTGGATTTTGAGGCACTATGTTCACCTTGTATATGACATATTGCACCTTGATGTATTTCCCGATTGCATGACAATCATAATGGTTTACTTTGGATGTAATATCTTCATGTATAGAGGTTAATGAGTGGCCAATGAAAGATCCGTCACCTATCTAATGAATAGGTGAATCTCCTATGTGTTCCACTGTACTTGACTCTAAAATCTTTAGCCAAGGTTGGATGAAAATTAGACATAGGGTTTTCTAATTATTTATTATTGAGTTAAACTACTAGGAATGGATATATAGTTATTAAGCTAATAGGGTTTCGACTAATAATCTATACCCTGGGCTCCATCGGGAGGTTCGATGATAGAAGTACCGTGCTTGCATAGTTTTCATAATTCGAATATGTTCACACATTCACCTAAGACTAGGAATCATGATGTACTGCTAGGTGCTTCTCATGACTTGCAGTTTCTTGGAATTAATAGGTTAATTCCAAGAGGATTAATTAATTAGAATAATTAATTATGAAACTAAGTCACAAGAGTTGTGAGTCTAAGGCTAGCTTAGAATGTAGTTAAGGGGTCATGTATGAAACTTGGACAATTCCAATTCTAGCATAAATATTAATCCAAGTGTTGGATTAAATTAATTAATGTGATTAATTAATGAGGTTTAAAATAATTTAAGTGTTGAGTTAATTCAATTAATTAATTGAATTAATTGATTAGACTTAATTGGATTAGGAAGCCCAATTCGAATATTTAATTAATTGATTAGATCAATTAATTAAGATGAGTCTAATTAATTCATTAGATGAATTAATTTAAATTATTAGATCAATTCAATTGGGTCTTAATTATTTAATTAGAAATAAGCCCATAAGGTGTGGGCTTGTTGGATACCCGTTAGGAAATTGGATTGAGAATCCAATTCCTAGAGGAAGTTGGATTGGAAATCCAAATCCTAAGAGGTAATAAGGAAAGAAGAAAGTCTTTATGAGATAAGAAAACTTTTCAATACAGTTGGAGATAAGGAAAGAAGAAGTCCAACAAGGAAGAGACTTGAGGAAGACTTTTTAAGAACTCTCTTGGATGTTTTTTTGGAGAGATACACAATAGTTTCTCGGCTGTAACAAGATGTGAAAAACAGCCCCTTTCTTTCTTGAAGAAAAATATTTTCTTCATCTCTAAAACTTCGTCCTTTCTTCCTTCTTCAATCTTCAAAGTTTACCAACCTTTTACCTAGTTTAATTCTTGATTCAATTGTTGAATTCAGAATTAAATTAAATACCTAAAACACTAACTGTTAGTGTGTTCTTATTTCAAACAAAATTGTTCTAATATAGAATTATCGAATCGAAAACTACTAGCATAGGATTCGAATGTTATTGGGCATCCAAGGTGTGGATACCATTAGATGGATAACATTTAGAATCCTAGAAGTAAATCAATTTTTAATAAAAAAGTTTGAATTGAAGAACTTGGAGATTCATTCATGCTGGGATAATAATTTGAATCATTTTACTCTCTACATCAGCCGAAGTGTAAATCAAGAAAATGGTTTCTGAAACTTTCTTGGTATAAGTATCAAAAAACACACAACTGAGTAATTACAAAAGAGTTCAGGGATTAGTTTTATTTCATGTGATCTTGATATTTTTAAAAAAATTAAATTTCATTGCGTATTCAGTTTTGGGGACCACGCAAACCCAACACATGTAATGCTGATAAACAAACAATATTGTCATATTTTCACATGCAACGCCAACAATAGTATACCAATATATATGTCCTACCTATCTAACATGACAACATAAATTTAAATATAGTAGGGAACATCTAAACAGGGTAGCCATCATCCCTGAAACTTGATTCTATCAAAATATATTCTTAAAGTAAATAGTTAGATAACATTCCATCATCTGTTTGCCCACATTGGAATGACCAACCCATAATGGAGGAAAGATTGAGCATTGATGTCTTCCTGTGATGCATGTGGGAGTTGGGTTTCATCATCATCCTTTACAGTTGGATCAAACTCGCTTCTCTCTACACGAAGGAAAGACTGGTCATCAACAAAATCTTACATAGCTAATTATGGAGAACACAACATGCAATTACAATTTAAACGTGATGCATCAATGAATATCTCCACAATAGGCCATTAAGATTTGGGAATCTTCCCTTCAACATGCCAAACATATACTTTATAGCATTATGTAATCTTGAATGACGCTTGTTGAATAGTTTCTTTGGACCCCTAGTCATATGAAAAGTGTAATTTCCAATTCTCAATTCTCTCTTACATAGCCAATAATAAATATTTTTCATCAATATGCATCTAATCAATACGGATTATCGAATTATGACATACAAATAGCATGATTACACGAACATGAATAATTGTTATTACATACTTCAGTTATGCTTTAACATGTATTAGTACATGAAATATGAGATCAAACTTTTGTTTCTTGATTTAACATATTCCTTAAGTGCCTTTTTGTAGTGAAAAACTTGGTATCTCGATTAAGGAAGATTGATATGTTGAATGACCATGAAATGAATTATTTGTATTGGTCCATACTAGTTATATGCTAAAGTGATTAATTGCCTAAATATTTACTTGAAATATGTTACATTTGGCTAAGAACTAAAAGTATGCAAAATAGTGCAATTTGATTGGTTGGTTGACTAGGTTGCATGGAATCATTCTAAACTGTATTGCACTTGATTATAACACCAAAGTATCAATTTTTGTCATCTCCTTAGCCCATGAACATGGCTTTTGGCATGAGAAGACACCAAGCATGATGCAACCAATCATCACCATCCACTTATCTCTTTTTAAAAGGTCAAAGAAATCATTTTCATCCATATTTCTTGTGGAAGCACCTAAAAAATGACCAGCCCTTATTCTCCTAAGCTTGTCCCAAATTTCTACACTCTCATAGTCACAAAAATTGAATTCAATCCATAGGAATTCATAGAACACAAACTAGAACAAGTTCCACCATTTTTAAGCTTGAAAATCGTTGATTTTGAAGCTTAATTCCAACTTAATCAATGTATATTCTTTTTTAATATTTCTTATGATGAATTTGTAGTATCTTGGATGGTTACATGTTTTAGTATATTTTTGTATGATTGAAAACTTAAGTAAGTTACACTTGAAGCCAAAACCAAGCTAGTTAATCTAATTTTTAACAAAATTGATAGTCTTGTGAAATATGCTTAATTTACTTATTTATATTAATTTTGTAATGCTTATATTGTGTTTGGAAGTTCCTTTGAATGATTGAAAACAATATCAATTAGTTTGCTTAATTGAAGGGTACAATCAATTTAAGTTAGAACCGAATTTACGTCATGTTAATTTGGATTGTGTGCATGTTTTAGGGGCTGCCCTAATAATTATGTTTAAATTATTAGTTATTTAATGGCTTTCCTAATGTTTAATGTCTTGAATTAGTAGTAAAATATGAAGTATGCATTGTTTTTAAGGTTGTGTAATTGATATGGAATTATTTACAAAAGATTGAAAAGTGTATATGAACTTTAACTAGAATAGACTAAATAATTTATAAAAAGGATATTAAATGGTACATAATTTAATTATGTTAGGCCTTTAACACATCCTATCTTCTAAAGAGATTGGTCTTTTCACTTGCTACAAAGTGGACTTGAGGTAAGTTGAAGTTTTCATTTACTGTATCACAAGAATTATATAATGTTTGTTCATGTTTTAATGTGATTGTTATTATTTGTCAAATGATGTAATGTTTGATGCATTTATGATTTATGAAGCATGACACTATTAAGAATATAATGAGATTTTTAAAAAGGAAGTATGGTACTTGATTGATGGTTGGGTAGACAAGGGATGCGGGAGGGATCGGTGGACCCAACAAATGGTGGCAAATACTTGAGGTTGAAAAACCAATATAGGAAAGCTACAATGAATGAGATAGAATATGGCTAAAGCCTGATGTTGAAAGACCAAGTATGGAAACCCTGTATTAGTTCTCTTATTGGCCAACCATTGTGAACAGGTTTCGAAAATCACGGTCTATCGCTATTAGTTAGGTACCATACTTCAAAGGCCCTAAAGAATGATTTATGAATAAAAGTTATTAAATAGAATAATGCATTTAATGATTTATAAGATGTGCATATATGCTATTTGTTATTGCATCAGTTTCATCTTCCTGAGCCTTTAGCTCTTAGATTCATGTGATGTATGTGGAAATGTATAGGTTTAGAGCTTGACTAAGTCTCTAGAGCGGCCGGACAGAGATTTGTTCATATGCCATGCTTCGAACTATTTTGTAGTTTGTTTTGAAAACTCTATTTTGTTTTTAAATAAGCCGCTCTGTTATGGTTTTTGTAAACAGATGTACTCAGTTTTGATTTATGTTTATATATATGGTGTGTTTAAAACAATTCAAGTTCTTTCTCTTATAGCTAAAAATGGGAACTTTTATTAAAATCATAACTCTAGTGTTGATGAAAAATTAACATTTATTGACTTAAACTGTATCAGCTTATTTAGGCTCTGCAGTTGGGTTAATGGTTGTTGCAAAAAGACCTACACCAAGCATTTATGTAGTACCTATGTTGCCGATAAGGTATCAAAAAGCATGGGAAGTTGCAGTATCCAAAATCCCCAAGGTAATATTTACCTTAAATAGGAAGGCAAAAACATGATTAGTAGGAATTACTGTACACTTTAGATGTGATAATGCAATTTAGTATATGATCCACATTTTATTAGGGTTCCATTAATACCTTGCGGAGGCCATAGAAAGTTTCCATCCCTCCTTAAAGCATCTATTAGTACGCGACATCAAGTTGAAATCACCCATAGCCATTATATTTTGAGAGATCTCAGCTTTCCTAGAACGATAAGCATTATGTCTGCTTGCGAGGGCCCAAGTGGCCATAAGTGTTCCATCTATTACGCCAGCATAATCCTACGTAGTAGACATACATTAAGCAATTAGATAACATGACTCACTAAATTTGATGCATACTTGCACAAATACATTTCAAAGTAGGTTATGATACCTACATAACTACAGAACTGACAATAAAATACCTTGAAGTATGAGTATAGTTGTGGGTCATTATGTATCCTTGGATAAACTATTTAAAAGTTCAAAGGTCGTATCATCTCTGGATCTAACTTGCATAAGATCTTAGCAACACGCTTAATGTGTCGTGAAATGGTCTCTAGTGAATATTGAAAGAGCTTGCACATTGTGTGTTAGCGAGTGCAGAATCCTGCTGCAGTTAAAAATATTGTTATAGACTCCCTAACCCACCATAGTTGATTAGTTGGAGGGGAGTAAATAACAATCAGTAATAAGGCAACACAATGCATAAAATAATTGTTTGTGCATACGCAAGCTATTAACTATTCAATCTAGGTGGCCATAAAGGAGCTCGCCTAACTAGTCCTGCCCTTATAAAAGAGACGTGTACATAGATCATGGTGGATAAAAGTAACTCTTGCATAAGACCTCTAATACGAAGATAAAACTCATTTCTCTATCAGAATCATTATCAAAGGATGAGTCTGTGTTAGGTTCGCGTGATCCCAGGGCATGCACAACGAAAAAAATTAAAAAATTTAAAAAACATCATACCATAACAATTATAGTAATACCCCGAATCTGATTCAATTTCTAATGATCTCGTAATTTCCAATGGTTGTAATAAAATAATTAAAGTTTGATTTATACCTTTCTAAGCACTCCAGTTGTCATAGGGTATGACGCAATCAGTTGCTAACCCCTTCTCTGAATTTAATTCACAGGGATCCAAAATGTCTCCCTTCTAAAGTTGTCCACACTTTGAGTAAGAATATAATATCAGAATTCTGCTAGCAATTCCGATTTCTTTTCTAATCTAGTTGATGGAGTGTGTATAGAAAATATTAATTCCTATTATCAACTTGTGATAAAAGAATAAACACTGAAAAAATAATTTTTCTTCTCCCATTTGAATGATTGAAAATTAAAGGATGTTTCTACATCCTACAATTTTCGGCCATAAGGTATATATAGGGGGCTCAAAATTCCAAGAGTCCTACTCTTAGTATTTTGTGTCTTATTTTGATTAGTTAGAAGATATTTTGGTTCATCCAAACTTCTTCCAATTTTATCTCTTTCATATATTTCAAAATATTCAAGATTACACAAGAATTTCAAACACTTGACTTTCCATCCTTTATCAAGGCATTTTGAATTGGGCTTGAATTTTAAAATGAATCTCATAATTAATCCAATTAATTATCTTACCCAAATTAATTAATTCCATCTAGCCCATCTAATCAAATTAAACCCAATTAAATATTTTAATTATTTAATTAAGTAAAATAATTTAACAAGTAAATTAATTTATGAATTATACAATTAATTTGATCCAATTAAATAATTATTTCACTCCAATTGGGATCCTTAATCTTTTTAAGTGCAATTAAATAATCTAATTATTTAATTGAATAATTAATTCAACTAAAATTAATTTAAGCCCCATTTAATTAATCTCTATTAATTAAATGGATCCAACCCTTTGGATCAATTCTAAATTAAAAATGTTCTATTTCAAATTGTGTGTGACCTTTTAGGTTCACAACTAAGTTAACAATGGGTTTGCAATATTTGCAACTTATGAATAATAATAATAATTATTCCGATTAACTAATCCAATTAATTAGTCCGTTTGAAATTAACTTTTTAATTTCAAGAACTTCACAAGTTATGGGAAACACCTAGTAAGTGTATCATAACTACCTAGACTTAGTTGAAATAGCTAGTGAACCTATTTCAATTATAAGTATCATACACGTAAGGTCTTTCCGTTAACTAATTTCTCGATTGAGTTTAAGGCATGGATCAATAGTCGAAACCCTAATTGCTCAATAATTATAATTCCATTTCACATTTCAATGACTCATGACGAATCATTAGAAAACCCCATCTAATATCCATTTGCCTTGGCCAAGGACTTTTGAGTCGTGAATTATGAAAATATAGGAGATTCACTTGTTCTGCCAGGCAAGTGACGGATACTTTGTTGACCACTCATTAACCTCCATACATATCAATGCAACATCCAATGAATCCCCTTTGTGAATGTCATGCAATTAGAAGATAGATCAAATAAAATACGACATGCATAATATAGAATTTTTTATTTCGACAAACAAGTTTCCAATTAAGAAATTCCAGTGGCCCTGTTCAATCTATTTGTTCCCTAATAAGCATCCACATACATGTACCGGCGTCACTATACTAATGTCTATGGAGAGAGATATCCTCCTCATGCGAGCATGCATCATATGCTCGAGTCTATTGGGCTATTCAATATCCATCTCAAAAAACCCTTGACTCGGAACTACTTTAAGACCAAAGTCATAGAGGTATATTCCATGATCACCATCAAATGCGTGACCATACCTCGTAGCTAAGTTTGGTCTAGAGACTTTATCTAATTGCAAGAAGCAATTAAAAATAAATTTTTTGCTTTTTATTACTATGATTGAAAAAGATTATTTTTTTACTAATACAAGAGTACAAAATATGTCCAATCTAATTGGCACACAGCGCATTACTCTCGGGCTTCCACATTCTGGTGATATATGTATTTGAGAAGTTCGATCTAATAATTTTTTCATGTCGGTACTTTCCTGAGTAAGGATTTTCAGGTATCTGTATAATAGTTAACCATTAGTATGTGTTGAAAATGCTTGATTTTGTCTTAACGTTATTTGGGAATGCACATGATTTGTTAAATATGGTTGATATATTTACATCATCTTGTTTTGTTGGTTTTTTTTACGTTGTCGTAACATGCAATAATTTTTTCATATAAATCAATGGGCCATTTTTTAACACAAAATGTATACTTTAAGTACTTGTTGAGTGTTATGAGTGTTTGAACATGAATTTTGAATTTTCTCCACGAATGACACATAGTTCAACTCTAGTGTTGATCTTATCATTTGTTATTATTTGTTATGTAGCAATACATTTGGTAGGTAGTATATGAATGATACCCAGGATTAAGCCATAATACAATTTTTTCTTTATGTTTTGCAAATTTGATGTTATCATATTTGGTCTACCGCCATTTCATATGAAGGTTAACCGTACCACATGCAACATTAGTAAGCCACAATTTAGGAATTAGGAAGTATATAAAAAAAACCAATCTAAACTCCCCAGCTAGTACATATGATGGGGCGTTTTTGTAACACGTGATCTGCTACTTGCACATACTTGTGATTTATCATTGTCCATGAATATTTGATGCTTTGTTTTTGTAACATGATCTGTTACTTGCACATACTTGTGATTCGTTATTTTGAATGAATTTGTTTGTGACTGAGATAATGTTTTAATTAATTGAATGTAACTTAAACCTGGTTAATAAATATAATGGGTAAATTTATAACATTTAGATAACTAAGAAAGGGAAAACAAATGTAGGAGCAGGGACATCGAATGGTAATTCGGACAAACCACCGCACACTAAAAAAGATGATGCTTGGTGGGATCTACCAATAATGGCCTCACTTTTGGAGCTTATGCATGTGCAATCCAAAACGGCCAACTTTTGACCTTTACCTTTAGTGACCAAATTTAGAAGAACATAGCCACTTAAATATTTGAGCGTCATAAGATATAATATAAGGTCAATCAACTGAAGGGGAAGACATATAGGCTAAGAATTATGTAGCGCAATTTCTATGATTTGATCAACAAAAAAACTGGCTTTGGGTGGGATCCCTTGAATTATATGGTGACTACTAGTGAAAAGTATTGGATACAATGGATTACAGTAATGAAAAAAAAAATAATACCTTTCAAACAAATTTATTTAGCAATTTGTAGTTGTTCGTTAGACATGTTTGTAGACAAATAAAATTTATCCCAATTAAATTGCGACACACATATGAAATAATATATTAAATATTAATTTTATATTTTCTATTATATTGGGAGTTTAATCAAATTTAATTCCTAAAATAAATAGTTAATTAATTGATATTATAATATATATTATTGGTCAATTAAATTTCGCCAAGTGTCAAATCTCAATTCTTGGGAATCAAGATTGTATCAAATCTTATGATTAAAAGATAGATATCAATCAAATCATGAAGAGCCAATCAAATCATGTTACTTTATCAATGACTTATCAAATAACCCATATCATACACTAAATAGGGTCGTTCGCAAGAGTTAAAAACATAACTTGTGAAGAAGAGGTCTAAGCAAGAAAGGTGTTGGATGAAATTCTCTTAACCAAGACGATCAAATTCAAGGAGATCCATGGTGTTCAAGGCAAAAATCAAGGCGATCATCGCGGAGTCCATCCAAATAATAGTGTTTAATTCAAGATTAAGTTATTAAAGTCTCGAATTAACGTTATTGGAGATTAGATCCACTCTAGAGGAGATTGAAGGGCCGATCCACCAACAAATATTCAAATCCAAGAAGTCGACGTTCTTGAAGTTCTAATATTTGATTCGATATTAAGGTGCTATACCCTCGAAATAACATTACTGAATAACGAAATTCAATTCGAATGAGATCAAATTGGCAATTATTTTCCCTAATTATTTGTTTCATAATGTCCTATTGTAGGAAAATCCTAATAAGGCTAGTTTGTGGAAGAAAAGGACTCCCTCATTACGACCTATGCACCAAAATGTTAGTAAGTATGATGGCTATGGGTGCGATTGCACGATCATCGGCCATGGACCCTTGGGACTCCGATAAGGAGGATGAGTTGAACGAGCCTACTTGGGGTCCCAATAGATTATACATATTTTGTACTCTTATATTTATAAAAAATAATCTTTTTCAAATCATATTAATAAAAGGCAATTTTTTTATCTTTAATTGCTTCTTGTAATTATATAAAGTCCCTAGACCAAACTTAGCTACGGGGCATGGTCATGCATTTGATGGTGATCATGGAATATACCTCTATGAATTTGGTCTTAAAGTAGTTCCGAGTCAAGGACTTTTTGAGATGCGACATTAAATAGCCCAATAGACACGCGTATACAATGCATGCTCGTATGAGGAGGATGTCTCGCTCTATGGAAATTGGCATAGTAATGCTAATACATTGAATGTTGCATTGATATGTATGGAGGTTAATGAGTAGTCAACAAAGGATCCATCACTTTCTTGGCAGAAAAAGTGAATCTCCTATGTTTTCATAGTTCATGACTTAGAAGTCCTTTACCAAGGTAGGATGAATGTTAGACGGGATTTTCTAACGATTCATCATGAGTCATTAAAATGTGAAATGAAATCATAGTTATTGAAACATTAGGGTTTCGACTATTGATCCATGCCCTAGACTCATTCAAGATATTAGTTGATGGAAAAACCTTACGTGTATGATACTCGCAATTGAAATAGGTGCACTCCCTATTTCACCTAAGTCTAGGTAGTCATGATACACTTGCTAGGTGTTTCCATGACTTATGAGGTTCTTGAAATTAAGGAATTAATTTTAAGCGGACTAATTAATTGGATTAATTAATCGGAATAATTATTATTAACATAAGTTGCAAATGTTGCAAGCCCATTACTAACTTAGTTGTGAACCTAAAAGGTCACTCACAATTTGAGATGGAACATTTCTAATTTAGGAATTGATCTAAATGGTTGGATCCATTTAATTAATAGAGATTAATTAATTGGGGTTTAAATTAATTCAAGGAGTTGAATTAATTATTCAATTAAATAATTAGGTTATTTAATTGGACCTAATAAGATTAAGGAGCCTAATTGGAGTGAAACAATTGTTTGATTTGATCCAATTAATTGTATAGTCCATAAATTAATTAATTATTAAATTAATTTACTTAATTAAATAATTAGATTATTTACTTGGGTCTAATTTGATTAAATTGGCTAGATTGAATTAAATAATTTGGGTAAGATAATTAATTAGATTAATTGTGAGATTTATTTTAAAGTCCAAACTCAATTCAAAAAGGCCTATTAGGAAAGGCCCATGAAAATAATTGAAAAAGGATGAAAAGTCAAGAGTTTGGAATTTTTGGGTGATTTTGAATATCTTTGGAAGATATGAAAGAGAAAATTTGAAAAAGTTTGGATGAACCAAAATATCTCCTAATCAATCAAAAGGAGACACAAAATACCGAGAGTAGGACTCTTGGAATTTTGAGTCCCCTATATATACCTCATGACCAAAAATTGTAAGATGTAGACATCCCTATAATTTTTGGCCATATAGAAATTAAGAGAAGAAAATTGTTTTCTTCATCCATGCTTTATTCTCTAAAAATTTCATCTTTAAGTATTAATTCTTTTATCACAATTTGATAACAGGAATTAATATTTTCTATACATACTCCATCAACTTGATTAGAAAAGAAATCAGAATTGCTAGCAGAATTCTGATTTTGTATTCTTACTCAAAGTGTGAACTATTTTAGAGGGGAGACATTTAGATCTCTATAAACCAAATTCAGAAAAGGGGTTTGCAATTGATTGTTTCATACCCTAGGACAACTAGAGTGCAAAGAAGGTATAAATCGATACTTTTATTGTTTTATTATAGCCATTAGAAATTACGAGATCGTTAACAAATCACATCGGCTTCTGTGTATTAGTATAATTGTTATAGTTTAATGTTTTTAAAAATTTTAACTTTTCGCTATGCATACGCCGGGATCACATGAACCCAACAATGCACGGGTGGGAAGTCAACCAATCCACTACAAATTTTCTTCAACTTACATTGTTTTAAAATTGTATAAATTTTGTTCATTTATATCAGTCATAAATTGATTTTAGTTGACTTTGTTTCATGAGCTGCATACCATTATTCATGCAATTCTTCCTTGGTAGGCCTTTAATTGCAATTATTATATACTTCACATTAATTATGCCGTGATTTTTAGGAGAGTCATAATTTTAAATACTTTCACATAGCAAAATAAATTTCCAAGTATTGTAATGATAGACTTGGTATATGTGGAAAATTCTCAAGATGCATTTTGTTGAAAATGGTTAGATAGTACTCCTTATAAGCTCTTCCACCCAAAAATAATTTAGAAACATGACTCTAAAAAAATTTGAATCATGTTAAGGGTTTTAATGATGAGAATAAAGACAACGAATAAGTCTCTCTCCCCAAGACCAATATAAAGTTGCCCAAACACTATATATTTTGACGGTCAAAACGAAATATAGGATATCAGTATCACTATGGATTTGGAAAACACAAAAAATGCAGTAGTAACCGGAAAACAAAGCACCGCCCTTCTCTTCTCTAATGATTTATAAAATCTATGTTTCAAAATATAAATTTATCTCATAAATTTAAATTTAAAAAATTAACTATCACTCTCTGTTCGAGTATATTTTAATTTCTGTATCTCTTTTTTCACTTCACTCATCTTATTTTTATTTAATTTAAACTGCCATTATGAGATGCTTTAACTAAATCAAATGCCGAAATACATCATGATCAATAATATTTTGAAAAAACATATACCTAACATTTCATTCTTTATTTTTCTCTAATTTATAGTTTCAGGTAATTGTGATATCATGATGATCGTTGCTTCAGTTGGACTGTTGAAACTAACATGTTAATACAATATTTAACCCAAGTAACAAAAAAAGTTTCCTACCCAATTTTTTTATATAGAACTAAAAGTGTGTGTAAGTCGATTATTGGTTGTATGTAGTGTGTCAAAAGGAGATTTGAATTTATATTCTAAGTTTCAGTTGAAATGAGGTAAGCATAAAACTAATCTTCTTAAAATAAATTTCATCTACTATACTAGTGTTATACTAAGACGTTTGCCTCCCAAAAAACACTTCTTATAAGATTAGTACAACATTATACTAATCTTATCGAGCGAACAAAAAACTTGACTATATTCTTCTTCAAAGATTTATGTGAATTGTTTAAGATGGAGAAAAAGGAATGACAGGAGTTCTATTTATAGATTTTTAGGTGTCTCATCGTGATTGGTCATGTCTCTTGATTAGAATCAGTCTGGACCATTGGATCGCATCCCTTAAGATATGGTTGCGATCTAATGGTTCACTTTGCATTCCTTCATAAAGGTTCACAATTATTACTATGCACCTCTTACGTATGAATAAATGTGTCTATTCATCGTGTCCCTTTAACGTTATGGACAGTCACAACTCTTCATACACACCCTTATGATTGGTCACATTCATTTGGCACCTTTTCAAGCCTAAAAAGCTTTTCATTAAATTGGAGACACTTTTTTAAGCTTGGAAGCTTTTCATTTAATTGGATACTTTTCCAATTCATCCCATTTATTCCAACAATCTCCTACATGAATAGAAGAAGTCGACATGAAACTAGGAAGATGTAAGAAAATTAATAACAATATATAATAAGTAGATCGGGTTTTACCATACAAAGTAGATTATCGATCTACATATCCCAAATCAAGTTCGTCTACTAGCCTCCTTTTAATCGAACCACGAACATACTTTTCTCATTGGTGGTGAATAACTACTAGAGTTATTCACTCAATAAACACCTCAAATCCTTAGAGTCTATGGTGATGCTCCAAGGAAGACTGAGAGAGAAAAATGATTGAGAGAATATGGAGAGAGTTTTGAGAGAATATGTTTACTCACACACATTTTGTTCGACGGAGATTAGAGATATATATTTCTGCTCAAGGAAGAATCCCAATTCAACTAGAAAACTCAATCCCACTCAAATTATGGAAACATCCAACTCAAAAATGGATGTCAATTGGGTCAAAGGTCCTAAACCCAATCCAATTTCCTACATCTCCCACTCATACATATTTGACTCGAACTCCTTGAATCTTATCATCATACAATTTTTTAATCTCACATTATTCCCTTCATACAGGAATAAGGTGTGCGACCAAGCGAGAAGCATAGGTGAGGAAAGTTACAGTAAATCATCACCAATCTAACATAACCCTACAACTTAATAGCTCATTGTGTGCCCCAAAACCAAGTGGTCACGCCTAATCAAGCATCTCTAGATCCCTCAATGAAAATAAGTAGAGCATGCTCGACCTACTCAAATATGTATCTATATTCATGACTAGTCAAACACATTTCGACATAGTCCCCTAGGCTATGAACCATAGAACATAAGTGCGACACCAACCTAGTTCTTTCTCAGCCTCTCATGTCAATTAGCTTGGTCTTGACAGCTTTTCTAGACATGCTCCAACAGACCAAATCATGCATGGCCATTAGAAATATGCCAAAGTAGTGTCATCAAGCTTACACCTCATGATAAAATCCAGATTCCCAAAGGGTATAAAAAATAATATGGGCTCACACAATGATGATGGAGGGACCCATTTAGTTACTTTTTTCATAGGAGGTCATCTCAAAGTACATGTAGTATGAATACATGCTATGATAAAGCTCTCACTCAATTTGGGCATGTCACGTTCTAAACATCATAGAACCTAAGTCTAGTTGCTCTCCAAGTGCCTGACCTGTGCACCACCAAAAGTCATTCTCCAAAGTGTCTTCTTGCAATTTGCACATTTAGCTAAGAACAGGCTTATTATGAAGTTTGGACATACTTCTTCATAATCAATCAACTCTGATCTCATCTTAGCCTCCAAACTAGGGCAACTCTTAGTTATGCATATTAGCCTTCTTCGTTGCTTCAAGCTCAAAGGCGATCATTCACAAACCTCAATTATGTGACACGATATTTAAGTCTCATCCTGCTTACTATCATAGCGCTAGGGTGATTACCCATGTGAGAGGGTTAACCAAAGCCTGGTGACAGCTGACAAATCCAGTACCAAACTCATAATGAGAATACATATATAACTTATTAATCACAATATGTTCTACCGGCCATACAAAATAAATTCTACATAATCTCGCACTACTCACATGCCTTTGGAGCATATCTCCATACAAAGGAAGGGATAAGTGATCAAACCGCTCATAGAAATATACCTGAGAACAATTTAATTATGTGTAATACTCTCTTAAGTGAAGGGATGACTGGTACAAGTATATTTAGTCCTCAAACAATACTCGCCACCCAAAGCATACATCAAAGTGGCTTTATTATCACAAAGACAACAATAGCCTCACAAATGTGCGCCTAATGTGCATCTTTTCAAAATACTAGATTGCCTCAAACAAATCTCATACCACTCTATTAAAATATCTAAGTATCCACTTGACAGCATCACATTATTTGCGTCAATGATCAATTTGATATCCACTCACTAATAATTTAATTATCAAGCATAGTATTAGTTGAGTACACACTAGTACACATCAAACCTTCTACAGCGCTTGAAGAATACTAGCTAGTATTTCTTTTTTTCTTTCATCTAAAGGCATTTCAATCTAACTAAGAATATAATCTTTGACCAAGAAGTGTTAATAAGATTTGTGAGATACACACAAAAACTAGGTATCACAATACCAATTATACATCTACTTTTCATATGTCTATTCAAATATGAAGGACAACCACTACTAAGTGGAGACACTTTCATATCCCTTCTAGCTATCACATTTTTGCCTAAATACATGAGAATTAAATTCTCTTATTTATGTTGACATATATTCAGTGATCTTACTTGACCATCGTAAGTCTATCAGAATGATAGCTCGATGAAATCAATAGCACTACTATTTGGATGATAATTCAAGTTACAAATGGAGATTCTTGATTAGAAATATTTACGCTCTTGTCCTATTTCTTAAATTCATTAGTTAATCCACATAGATCTAATCGTCCACTCCTCATTTATATATATCAACCTCAATCATCTAGGACAAACCTAGACAAAAGTAGCAATAACTAATAGCATCTTGGCGAATTGAGCTTAGGGAGAACATCTCCAAAAAATTATGCTCTAAAATTAGGCTTAAACATTTTGCCCTTGGTTGAGCTATACAGATGTTAATCAATCCATCTACTTTGCACTTGACCTCTAGAAACCATATGTTTCTAATGGTCTTGCACCTAGACGGAAAATCAACCATTTCTAGACTTGGTTCTTACTCATGACGCTCATCTTTTCCTTCATAGCAGCTATTACCTTAAAGCATCAAGTGAAGTCAAAAGTCTAAGTTGATATCCATTTAATCTCGTATAGACGATGGGGAACAACTCTTATGCACCCCTTCTTACCACATGAGAGTTATTCTCAAGTGAGACACTCCTACTGACTTAGGGTCACTCCCACTATCCCAGTGATTGCTAGATGAGTTTGAAATACATTATCCTCACTAGAAAATTGAGTGTCTCTTAAGGATCTTGTAGTTTATATAGCGCAAGATTTTATTTAACTTCTTATATGCTTGTAAATCCTCCTTAAGGAAATCTACACTATGCGATTTAATTTTCATAATTTCTCCATCAAGGTGTCCATCACTTTTGAGAACATAGCTTCTTGAACTTAAATAGGCATAAACCTACTAATTTGGGCTTATTTTCACATCACAACTCATTGAAGGTTGGAGAATTCACTTGGAGGTATAATTTTCATTATATAGGTTGCAATCAAAATTACATCGTCCTAATTGAGATACAAATCAATTTGTGCTATCATATCAATTAAGTTATTTTGAAGTGTTTGATTCATCACTCTCGCAAGTTCGTTTAGTTGCAAAATATTTAACATCATCCTTCAATTGTAATTCCATTTTCCTCACACATGTATCCAAACTATTTAGACATATTATTCTCACTTTCTATTAGTACATTAAACCTCAATGTTCATACTCCATGATGTTCTCTACCTCTGTTAAGAATCGCTCTAAATAATTTGGTGCTTCTAACTAGTGAGAGTTGGAGTATACTAACTTATAATGCGAATAGCAAAAGAAAAAGAAAATAGAATGCACTATTAAGTGCCTCACACTCGTAAGTTTGCACTCGTTTTAGTAGACTAGCTCTAGAGGATAAATAGCCATCTTTCTTTCTTTCAGCAGGCTTTACACGCTAGAAAAATTTATACGGATGGAGGTTGACCTTAGCGAGTTAGCCAATAAAGCATCCTTCTATTAATACAGTCATCCTTCTAACCTCGCATGCCATGATATAATTAAAGCAAAAAATCATGGAAGATGTACAAGAAATACTACCTTAAGCTAATTGCATCACAAACATGACCTATATCTTAAAGGTCTCTTATATAAAAGATAGATAAATCTACTCACTCAACAAATGTCTTAGTAAGTGCATCATAGTTCGATTTAGACTATATCGAATCTAGTGCCTTTTGCACATCTCCAAATAGTTGCTCATACTAATTATTGAGCTTGAAAAAGAGCTCGTGCCCTTTGTTGAGCTTGAGGTGGCACTTCTCTTGTGCGCCATTTAAACAAACATGGATGTACAATACTCGTATTAGTCTGCTCAATCTCCAATTTTATGATGTGTTTTATCAGCTTTTATTATCCATTGAAGGAGAGAATTGATAATATCAGCAAATGAAAGAGCTTTAAGTAGTTAAACTTCATCTCGATACAATTACGAGTGAAGTGACTAATCTCATCATTACACTTGACTAGTTGCCTCTATCACTAAAGTGACACGTCTTGTCACTTCATTAGATCAAATTTATGGTTCTGGTTTTAACTTTTGCTCTTGTTAAGCTACTTTTGCTTGTTCCAACATTCATCTTAGTTGTTTATATTGGTAGCTTGAGCGACAAGTGTAACTACTTGTGTATTTTTCGACTCTCAACAATTGGCCTCAAGTTAGGCAATTATTATAAAAAACATGTTAGTAATATTTATAAGTCAGTTGAAAAAGTGACCTTAGGACAACTAGAAGTTTTTAATTGTGAGCAAGCTTATATGACAAAATAGAGCTCAAACTCTTTTAGAAATTCCTTGTGTTTGCAGCTTACACAAATTAAAATGCAAACATGATTCTTGATCCATTAGTATATTGTTAGCGCTAAGTCACAACAATATTTGACAACTTAAAATCTTGTATTTCTGGCTTAAATAAATTAAAGCTCAAATTTTAATCTTAGTCCACTACCATATTGTCAACATCTAAGTCATGACAATATTAGACAACTTGTCCATTTTTATGCTTAATTAGCTTAAAATGTAAAATTGGTGAGTTGGTCTAAGACTTCTAAATTAATTGTGCAAAAAACTTAGGTACTGGTCTAATATTTTATTCTAGATTCAAATAAATTATTTATTATTTTTTTATACTCGGCAAAATAAAAAATTTTGCAACTAAGGCTAGTAATCATCTCCCACTGAGTAAACAAAATAATAAAAATTTACTGATCATAAATAAAATACAAATTGGTGGACAAATATATTATGAATGCAAATATGTAATATGAATAATAAAATATTTACCCTATATGGGCGACATTGACATTTGGTGCATCATGTTGAGATAATTTTTGTCCATGGTGGTAAAACAAAAAAATCCCCCTAAAATTGATATATATAGTCTCCCAAAAAATGACCCTGTAAATACATGTGTTGACAATAATAAAAAATTACATTAGTTCAAAGCCTACTACATCAATCTAGACAAAAATAAAAAATAAGGATATCAAATTACTACCACCGCCATAAATTATCTCCCATAAAAACATGCAATAATATAAAGTAATAAACACTTAAATTGACATGAGCACCTAAATATGAGTATCCATTCATTCACAACATATATTAATTCATATCGCATCAAATAAATTTAAATTGCATCATAATTATATAAAAAATATAATTAATAAAGCATGCAACTCATATAGGACATATTAATCATAAAAAAAAATATTTTTGCATGCATCCTCACATGCAAAAAATATTTTTGCATGTACCCTATGCGCAAAAATATTTTTGCATGCACCTTAATACGCAAAAAGTATTTTGATATTAAAAAGTTTGACCCACAAAAATATATTTGCATGCATAGTAATGTGCAAAAAATAAAAATATTTTGCATATACTCTAATGCGCAAAAATATTTTAATCACTTTCTATTGGAATTAATCCAATAAATACTATTTTTATGGGGTCAAAAATAATATTTATTCACATAAAAAAACTTTAAAAAAATAGCACAAGAACTGTTATATAGATCTAGTAGCCAATTACTTAACAAGTAGTATAGTGGTCTAGTGATAGTTTACTTTCTCAGCACAACCATCAACCTAAGTTCAAATCCATGTTGGTGCAAGTCAAATATTTTTTTCGTTTTAGTGGTAAAGATGTTGCCAAACGCACCCTTGCCAACATGGCATCCAACATACCCCAGGTTGGCTCCACCCATGCACTTGCCTCATCATTTGCCACATCTACGCCTGGTAGCCTTTCGGCGTCGGTGAGTTTTTCGATAACCAAATCGGTTTTCCAACCAGAGAAATTAAATTTCTGTCAAAAATTTTAAAAATTCATATCTCACTTATGTTAATTTTTTTGAAATTTTTTATATCATTTCAAACCTCTTTTCATGATCTACAATATAGCATAAAAATTTCATAACAAAAATAGGTTTGATTTTAAGTCTAAAAGAAACGAGTTTCAAACTTTAAATTAAATTTTCTTTCAAACTGCTCATCCTTTTTTCACCAAATTTTAACCACGTGATCCACATATTAAGATCTGTGAATGATAAAAAATTTATACCTTAAAAAAATATTTTTTTAAAGCATATACACATCCATAAATTCAATTAAATGAAATAGCGAGAACGAGCCCTATGGAGTCTAATACCACTGTGAGAAAATTAACAACAATATATAATAAGTAGATCAGGTTTTACCATATGCAGGAGATTATCAGTTTACATATTCCAGATCCAGCTCATCTACTAGCCTCCTTTTGATCAAACTACGAATATATCTTTCTCATAGGTGGTGAATAACTACTCGAGTTATTCACTCAATTACACACCGCAAATCCTTAGAGTCTATGGTGATGCTCCAAGGAAGATTGAGAGAGAAAAAGAATTGAGAGAGTATGGAGAGAGATTTGGGAGATTATGTTTACTACACACATTTTATTCGATGGGGATTAGAGATATATATTACCACTCAAGAAAGAATCCTGTTCGAACTAGGAAACTCAATCCACTCAAATTATGGAGACTTCTAACTCAAAAATGGATGTTAATTGGGTTAATAGTCCTAAACCCGATCTAATTTCCAATAGAAGACAAAGAAAAATACTGTCTAAAAGACAGTGCATCGAGATAGGTAGCTTTCGCTTTGAAACTTCCCTAGTAAATGCCTATTGGATTTACTTGACTAATCAGTGAACTCTAAGTTTTGAACTGTCAATCATTATTGCAAGCTTTCATGTCAAGTTTGGTTCTCTATTATGTTCATTATTTCGGCTATGAACTCTTTTAGGTTCTTTAAGTATTTTAGAGAATTTGCTTATCTCGTAGAACTGGCCATGTTCACACTCACATAGGTGATGTCCTATAAAGAATATCTTACTATCCACTTGTATTTTTATAAGATATAGGCATCATTAAAAGTAATGCTTATCCTTAACTATTTTGTAGGTAGCACTTATTAGCATCCTAGAACCAAGAAGGAATTCAATTCCTAAATGCTTCCAATCAAGTCAGTCATAACTTAGTTTTCCTATTGAACCTAGTTTGTGGGATCTCCAGTTGCTAGATTAGTTTCCATTAAGATGACTTATTTATTCTATAGGCTTCAAACCCATTTCCCTTTATGCTTAGCTTATTTGCTCTCTTGATAACCCCTTAGTAAATAGATTTGCTAGGTTATTCTATAATTTTACAAAATTAATCAATATAGTTCCATTAGAGAGCAACTATCTAATGGTATTATGTCTTCGATGAATATATAGTGACTTACTGTTATATATAATATTTTGTGCCCTAGTTATAGTTGCTTAGCTATCGTAATGAATGCATATTGTTGTCACCGGTTTTGGCCAATTAGAACATCTTCTACGAAATACCTTAATCATTTTGCTTATTTTCCAGCTTAATCTAGAGTTATAAACTCATATTCTATAATGGAATGAGCTATAAATGTTTGTTTAGAAGATTTCCATGATAATACAACACTATCAAGAGTAAATACATATTTACTAGTTGACTTAGATTCATCAGTATATGAAATTCAATTCACATCACTATATTCTTCAATAACTAAAGGATGTCATCCTTGGTTCTTTTCCAGTATTCAAATACTCTTAAGTAATGCACTCCAGTGATCATTACTTGGGTTATTTGTAAATCTGTTTGGCTTACTTACATCGTAAGTTATGTCTGGCCTTGTACAATTCACTAAGTATATTAGGCTTCTAATAATTTGGGAATATTCTAACTGTTGTTTTTCATTCCTAGTATTCTTGTGAAGAATAATATGCGATAGAAATGGATTATTTATCTCTTTAATACCATGGGACTTAAATCTCTCAACCACTTTATCAACATAATGCGATTGAGATAATAATATTCCATTGATCTTCATTCCTAAGATCACATCAGCTTTACCCATATCTTTTATATTAGTTCCTAATATGAGCATGTCATCTATATAAAGACATACAAGTATATATATTTCTCCAAATTTCTTAGAGTAGACATATTTTTCTTACTCATTTATGGTGAACTCATTTCTTATCATGACACTATCAAACTTTGTGTGCCATTGTTTAAGTTCTTATTTCAAACCATAAGTTTGCACACTTTGTGTTCTTGTCCATTTACTTTGAAGCCATGAGGATGCTCTATATAAATTTTTTCATCCAGATTACCTTTTAAAAATACAGTTTTCCATCAATTTGATGTATGTGCAAATCATATAAGGCTGCTATGGCTATTAAGATCTAGATCGTCATAATTCTTGTTACCAATGAATAAGTGTCAAAATAGTCAACACCTTTCTTTTAATGATATCCCTTGGCAACAAATCTAGTATTGTATTTATCATTTAAACTAGTTGCCTTTAACTTTTTCTTAAAAATCCATTTGCATCCATTTGGTTTAATTCTCGAAGCAAGATCACCAATTGCCATGTATTATCACCTTGAATGGATTATATTTCATTATCTATAGCTTCCTTCCAGAACGGAGCTTCTGTACTAGTGATAGCCTCATTAAAGGTTTAAGGTTCATTCTCAGTCATATATGTCATAAAATCTGGACCAAAAGATTTAATTACTTTAGCTCTCTTACTCCTTCTAGGTTCAGATTCTATGTTATTCTTAAATGCAGCTTCATGCGTTCTCTTTTGAGTATTATCTTGAATATCTTCTTTAAAGGGTAACATGTCTTCAAAGAATTCAACATCTCTAGATTTAATGATTGTGTTCACATGAATGTCACTTATATCATATCCAACAAAAGTGCAATCAAAAGTTTTAGGACGTATCTTGACCTTTTTAGGAGGTAGTATAACTACTTTAGCTAGACACCCTCATACTTTCAAGCATTTGTAGGAAGGCATTCTACCTTTCCATATTTCGTAAGGTATTAATCCAGTTTTTTTGGGAGAAACTCTATTTAAAATAAATTTATCTATAAGAACTGCTCTCCCCACAAGTTTTGAGGTAATCCAAAACTGATAAGCATAGCATTAACCATGTGCTTAAGAGTTCTATTCTTACTCTCAACAATTTTATTCTGTTGAGGTGTATATGAAGTTGTAGTATGGTGAATAATTCCAAACTTAGCACATAACTCACCAAAGGATGATGAATCATATTCTCCATCTCTGTCGGATCTTTTGATTTTCAACTTCATTTTTATAAGTGACAAAAGAGTCTAAAGCCTTATCTTTACTAAGTAAATATATATAGCAATATCTAGTGGGAACATCAATGAAGGTAATAAAATACATTTTACCACCTCAGTTTTGATCAAACTATAGATCACATATATTACTATGTATTAAGCTTAGAGGTTTGCTACTCCTTTTAGCTGAACTAAAAGGCTTTTTTAGCAAATTTAGCTTCAACAAAAATCTCACATTTGTGTTTATCATCAATATCAAGTTTAGGTATAAGGACTAAAACTGCTAGCTTTCTTAGAGAAGCTTGATTAACATGATCTAGTCTATTATGACTTAAAAATGAAGATTCAAGTAAGTAAACAGAAGGTAAACTTTTATTACCTTCAAAAGTACAAATTAAAGGCATTACATTCATTTTGAATAGTCCTTTGGCTATGTATCCCTTTCAGCTTTCTTAGAGAAGCTCGATTAACATGATCTAGTCTATTGTGACTTAAAAATGAAGATTCAAGTAAGTAAATAGAAGATAAACTTTTATTACATTCAAAAGTACGAATTATAGGCATTAAATTCATTTTGAATAGCCCTTTGGCTATGTATCCCTTTCTTACAAATTAACCATTTTTAGTCCGTATAAATTTATTGGATTCAAATACTATCCTAAATCCACTTGACAAGTAGTGAACCAAATATTAATTTTTGTTAGATATCTAGAACATGTAGTACATCAATGAGTGTCAGCTCCTTACCTGATGTCATCTCAATATACTTTGCACAATCTGACTATGTTGGAAGTTAATGAGTTGCCCATAAACGCCTTCCTTCCATTGATCAAAATGTATGTGGAGAACATATCTTTGTCTAATAAAATATGGTGTGTAGCTCTTGTGTTAACCTACTATTCTCTTAGGTTATTCACCAAGTTGACTTTAAACAATAGTCAAGAGCATTAGGTTAGACATGTCTACTGACACTATCTTGTCTTTAGTCATGTTAGCCTAGTTTTGATTGCCCTTCTTCAGAAGTTGGCAATCCTTTACCTTGTGGTTTGGCTTACCACAGTTATTGCAATTACCCTTAAACCACTTTGCATCCTTGTCCTTGGATGAGCCAGGATGCTTTCTCTTTTCGCCCTTCTTGGCTTTGGAGTCCTCTAGCATGTTGGCTTTGGCCTCCATCTAGTTAGCAAAAATCATTTCATTTCTACAACCCTGTTGTCTTTCTCAATTCAAAGACAAATAATCATATCCTCTATTGTCATCTTTTGCTACAATCTCTTGAAATCAACTTTGGTAAATTTCTCCAGTTTCTCATATTAGGAAGGTGGAGGCATGATCACTGGATTAGAGCTAGCAGCTGCTCTATTTCTTACTTTAGTTGGTACTTAAGTAATAACAATCAGAAGTTCGTCTTAAGATTGTTGTTTGTATGTAGTGTGTCGAAAGGAGATTTATATTTATATTCAGAGTTTCAGTTGAAATGAGATAAGCACAAAACTAATCTCTTTAAGACAGATTTGTCTTCTACTCTGGTATTATAAGAACTACGACGTCTACCTCCTATACACATTATTGAGCTTTATGAAAAAAAAATTCTCATATTCTACCATTTTTCTTCTCATTTACACAATCATTCTTGAATAAATTATTGTATTCAAAAAAAAAAAAAACAAAGAAAAGAAATGATTGAAAATGAGAAAAATGAAGAGATTTTGAATTGAGGTGTATGATTTGAACTCCCTAAAAAATAGACCCCCGTTACATATAACAAAACAAATAAGTGTGGGGGTAATCCAAGATCAAAAAGAAGAAAAATGGGATGTTCAATAAAAAAAATGAAGAGATTGATGAAGAAATTGGTGCTCATTCATAAAAGTTCTAGTATGATTGTGTAAAATGGGTAATTTTTAGGTACAATTTTCCATATTTTCCCACCATTACCCTTGCCTCACAATACAAGTTGGAAGTTCTTTGATCTTTGATGTTATGATCTACCTATATTAGTGGAGATTAGTGTGAAAAATAAGCCTACGGGGTTTGGTAAGTACTTCAAAAGTGGATCAAATATGAGTAGTTGACTTTATAAACCTATCCGGATGATAAATGAAAGTTGATAAACTACTACTTCCACATTCACGAACACAAGACCATGAAGTTAAGTGAAACTAATATATATATATATCCAGATGAGATCTTAGAAAAATCTTTCTTGACTTTGGTAACCTGATTCATAGGGGGGTTGTTATTGAAAATTTCATGTTTGATGCTTGAGGACAAGCAAATCTTCAAGTTTAAGGGGATTTGATAAGTTGGTTTTATACCAACAATTCATATACCTTTTCATTAACATTTGGTTTGTTTTCAATTATTTTTGTTACTTTTTATTCATCTAGTTTGAAATTTTATAGGTAATGATAAAAGGAGAAGAAATGGAAAGAAACCAAAAACTTAGTTGAAATGTTGAAGAATTTGAATTGTGTTGCGACTGATGACAGTTTTCGTATTTCAATCATAACACTTTTCTAAAATATCATTTTGAATTAATTCTTAAACCATTGGAAATAAAAGAGATAGATCTATAACTTCTATGTTTTCCATAAAATCCAATTCTATCGATCTCAATGAGAAATACCGAGTTCAAGAGTCAGCACTGGACTGAAATTTTCTAGTATAACACATCTTGGTATGTTAGGCATAACTCTCTCCACAGATGTTATATTTAGTTTATTCAAGTGCGTATTGAAATACAAGACATAGAACTAGAATTACTTAGAAGACATCAAAAGCCAATTCATCATAGAAAGAGGTAAAAAATCAGTTGTAAGGGGATGAACAGTGTCAAATCACTAAAGTGAATGAGGAAAAAATCACAGCAACGGCACTCAAATGGTGCCTAGGTACCATCTGAGGCTGCAAAAATAGAATACAAGGTACCTAGGTGCCAAAACAGGGTGCTTAGGTACCATCTAAAGTGCTGAAACAGAATACATGGTGCCTGGGTGCCGTTCTTCTACGCCTAGGCACCAAATGACTTGAAAATTCTGAAAGTGTGATCTTTTGACTTGAATTTTAGACAAAACTATTAAAGCCAACTTCTAAAAAGGACTTTGTGGACCTCTTGGGGAGTAACTTGCTAAGAAAAGGGATTTGGTGGAGAGAAAATAGGGGAAAAGCCATGAAAAGAGGAGGAATTTCAGGATTTTTTTTGGAGAAGGAATAATTGAAATGAGTAAAAAGGAGAAGATTGTATCAACCAAGCGGTATTGAGGGATTGGTTCTTGAAGAAAAAATCCATTCAATTTTCTAGACAGAGGAGGAGCCATTCTTGGAAAAAGAGTCATTCTTGGAGAAAGAGCTATTCTCAGAGACAAACCATTCTTGGAGACAATGAGAGCTTTCACTCCCCAAATTGGCGAACAATTTTCATGCTCTTTCTTTTGTATTTTTTGAAGTTGTATTCATTAATGGTGAACTAAAATTTTCTTTCTAGAGGATGATGTATCTTTATTTGATCATATGTTTTGAGTTCCAAATAATATTAGTTCAAGTTATTTATCTTGTTTGTGTTATCTTGTTTAGTATTGCATCTTGATTATTTGGCCATTAATTGAGATTGTTTGATGTATGAGATTCGATACTCAAGAGAGGGAAGATTATACATGATTATAAGAATAACACAACCTAGGAATTATAGAGTTGAGAAGCTTATAAAACCTTTGAAGTTTTGAACAAAAATTTATTGAACTTCTGTAGAGTTTTATTCTTGAATTTTTATAGAGATATTAAAATTCATGTTAGAACTCATAGTCAATTCAGCACTCGAGAGAGGAAATTGATGAGTATAGGAATTCTTAACTTACATGTGTTGTTGACTTGAATTAAACTATTTTGGAAGGAAGAACATAGAAAATAATTAGGTGAGTCATTTCTTTATAATTTCTTGCTCATAAGATGTTTGTTGTATTGCTTCTAAGAACTCCACTCTTGTCTTTGCATTATTTTTATCTCACTTTACTAAGTTTACCAATCATCACTTGATTTTCTAAATAAAATTGGGATTATTTGAACTACAGTATATAATTTGTGAATACAATCCTTGTGAATACGATACTCAATTCACTATTATATTAAAACTTGACACCATGCACTTGCGGTTTGTAAAATAATTTCACAAACAGTAAGTGAAAAAGAAAATAGAGAAGAACTCTGAAATCTTAAAAATGAAAACTCAAATCATGAATCTTGAAGCCCTTGCTCTATTTTTCTCTTGTTGTTATGCATGTTTTTCAGTCAAAAGAAGTCCCTCCATTTTGTGAAAGATGTTGGCTTTTATAGTCCTCCAAACAAAAGTCCCAAAATCTGACTAAAGAATTGCATTTTTAATTTTTTGTAGGTTAAAGCCACGACTCGAACTATCGTGTCGTGGCTCAAAGTGTTCTGAAATTTTTTCTTTAAACTGGCATTCCAGCTTGGCTTTCTGGCGCTACAACGCCAAACAATTTGGACTTTCTTATGAATTGGTGTCGCAGCTTGGAAATCTCAGGCAGTGGCTCATAGTAATCTGGACTTATTTGTAACCAATATCATTTTTAGTGTTGGGGCTTGAGTATTTGAAGCTGCAGCACCAAATAAATTGGATTTCAACAACTTTAGAACTGTAGCTCCAATTTCTTGAACTATGGCATGGCTTCCATTTTTCTAATTTTTTTTTAATATTTTCTACTCCTTGTCATGATACCTACACAATTAACATAAAACAACATAAAACCGACATAAAATATTTGAAAATAAATAGATTATTAAGTAAAAAATATCAAATAATTGGTATATAACCAACTTATCAAATACCCCCAAACTTAAATATTTGCTTGTCCTTAAGCAAAAATACAAAACCAAGATGACAAAAACAAAATAAAACAAAACAAACAAGAACAAGAATAACCTAATAAGAATCTAAGTCATACCACTATTGAATCATCATCCAGCCTAAAAAATTACTAAGGGTAATAATTCAAAATCAATAGCAAAAATGTGATTATATCTAAAATGCTGATGTGGATGCTAATTTCGACTTAACCTCATGATCTTGAGTGTGTGTGTGTATAGCCAATGCATCAAATCAAGTTTGTTACTAAGATATATCTATAAAGTAAATCATTTTCTAAAAGATCAACTTTGATTGTGATTTGATGATTCTTCCCAACTCCGAAGGCTCATTTTCCGTACTAATCTCTACTAATATAAAAAATCATAGCAATAAGGACCTAATGAACTTTCAAAGCTTGTAATGTAAGATTTAGGTCAGGGTAGATTATTTGGATAGTACAGTGGCTCAAAATTACCTAAAATACAAATATTAGATAATCATGTTAGCTTACGCAAGCCTCTCACTCATCCCACACTTTGTCCCTTTTTGTTAACTTATTTGACACTTTTTTGTTTTATCTTCATCTCCCACCTTTCTTCAAAAAATTTTAAAGACTTTGTACACCCTAAACTTATGTTGTTTTGCTTTGATAACAAGGGAATAATTTATTTTCTTCTAAAGCTTCTTTTGTTTATGCATTTGTCTTTTTCTCTTTCTATTTTTTTTAGGGAGATCAAAAGAAGGATTTATCAATACTACCTAATTCATGTTTTTTTCTGCCACTTCAGAACATGATCTTTAAATGAATATGCAGGGTGAAGGGTAGAAATATGGATACAAATATTATAAGGCTAATGATGATTTGCAAGGGGACAAAAATTAAGGCTCATTTAGGCTTAAAGGTTGCACTAGGGATAAATCATGAGAATTTGGTAGACTTTATAGGCTCTAGCGGTCTAAAGATGACCTAAATTATTTTCTTCATGCTATGTCATCTAGGATTTCTCCTCGACTAATGATCAAATAAGTTCTAGAGTTGGTGGTATCTTTACAAAAATTCTTATCTCATAAACTATCTTCAGTACTCCAAAAAAAATTCGACAACTCGCCATGTGCTCAAGGTAGACAAAAATCTCAAAGCAAGCTGAAATCAACACATAAAACCAACAACTTGACAAAATACACTTTAGCATTCTCATAAATTATCATCGCAACAATCTAGTTCTTATCATTGACATAGATGATTCACAGTAGTACAACTCAGTTTTCAATAAAAAAAAATTACCTATGAAAAGCAATAAAAATAAACAGCCTAACAACACTAGATATGCCAATAAGTAAAAACCTAAGAGAAACCAAATGATATCCAAAATAATCACAAAAAGCAACAAAAAGACCAAGATAAAAAGACAAAAGGTACCCCTAAACTTAGAACAAACATTGTACTCATTGTCAAGTAAAGAAATGAAATGGAGGACTTCCCTTACTCGCGAGAGTATTAGTAGGGGCTATCAACAGTATTATCCTTCTTGGAGGCAAGAGATAAAAAGGCAACTTAGGGGGCTCTAGAAATGTCTGCGAGGTGTCAACTCGAGTTGTAGATTGTATAATTGGTGCCTTGTGAATTGTCAGCTTCCGAGTTAGAACCTTCAAACAAACCAAAGAAGAGGGGATCAGAGATCTAGAAAATAGGGCATGATGCAACCTAAAAATTGAATACTAAACTATAAAAAGAAAATAATTGTAAGAAAACAAATACGACTAAAAAATTAAAAATGTAAAATAACTTGGGTTGTAATACCCAAGCCTCACACTACTCACTTGGCCAATATGATTCATGCATTATGTGCCAATTTTATATGCTACTTGCATTTATATTAACATTGCATAATTTATTTCATTCTATACGACATTCTTGAATATTAAACTTAATTTTGAAGCTCTCGCACAGTATTAGTTATTGAGTTTTCTAACCTAAGTGGTTGATTTTATATTGAGATAAGAAGAAATTTAGGTATCAAATATAGTAAACAGAACTAGGTTACACGTGGTAACCTTAGGAGTGCGAAAGGTGTCACCAAAAAGTTTATAGGAAGTGAATCAATTCGATCAAGAATTTTAATATTATATGTATATTTAAATCATATACTTGGGAAAACTAGACATACAATACTATTATATAACTGGGTTCATAGGTTTGTAACATAATCGGAGTATAAACTTATCAATCGGGTAAGAATCGGTGATTAATCGGGTGAAGAACCTAAAAAACAGACATAGGAATTACCTATGAAAATGAATGGTGACTAAGATAGGTGAAAACCAAATAAAAATAAGTGAGACACACAAGATCAGGGCTACAAGGAGAAAATCAGATTTTACCACTACATGCCACCTCATGCTTAGACTTTTCAAGCTAGCACCTCAAGCTATTCTTCACTCTTAAGCTAACAGCCATGAATTGAACCTTTTTCTGCACCATTTAAGCTTCCCAAGACATAGAAAAATATCTCTAAATAAGTCCTAAGTGATTCCAACTGAAAAAGGAGGCAAAACAAGCAAATGGGAGGAGAAATAAACAAGTTCAAGTAGAAAACTATGCAAGGTGAGCTTAACCTATGGGTTTGGTCTTAGTTTTCAGGTTCTTTTGAGGTTTCTTGGCTTATTAAGCTTTGAATATTATTTATAAATATGTTAGGATATTATTAGATAGGCGTTGGTGCACAAAGAAAGGGTTTTTGGTTGCAAACAGTTGATAGAAAATACTTGTGCCAGAAACTATCACCTTGCTGTCTTCTTGTATTTTAGGCTTCAAAAGTATATGGCACGTTAAATAAAACCTATAAGTATCATCATATACATGATCATATATGAGTTAGGAGTAATAGAATAAATTTTCATCTGTTATAAATTGAAATAGCGCTTGATATTGAAGAAACACTCAAAACTGCCAAAGTAAGAAAATCTACTGTGGTGTGCTGTGAAGGGGGTTGAATTAGGGGACCTAGACCCATGAGTTTTGGAAACTTTATGGAATGGTTATATTGTTAAACATGTTAGCTAACTTTGGTAAAAATTTGAGAGGAATAAATAATGCCTAAGGATGTCAAAATGTCTATGAAACCTAATGTGGTAGCAAGGAAATTGGAAGGTGGAAATCTGTCTTTATTATTTAGAGACTTGTTATAAGAGTTATAGCACATCAATTAGGTGATCTTAGAACATGTTAAGATGGGAAATTAAGGTACTAAGGATATTTCATAAAGTTTAAGCTTCTAAGTTGCAATTTGAAAAATCTTATCATTTAGAAACCAGCCTTGCTATTGATTTAAATGGACACCCTTTGTAGGGAGGATGAAATCAAAGCATCGTGAGACACCATTTAAATCTCATGGTGTTGTGTTAATAGTGGAGACCATCGATTAAATTATCATATACCCCTCTCCCACTCATTATTTTACAATTAATATTCTCAAAACATCTAATGTTTCTAATTAATAAATATATATATTAATTTATTCTAGCTAAGTGCAATCCTATTGGGCATATCTAATTATCTATTTGTTTTTTGAAAAAATCTAAGTTCATTATTTGGAATAACTTAAGCTAACAGTTGTTAACTATTAATAATTAAAACCAAAATAAAATAATAATTTTATCAAATTTAACTATTAAACCAAAGTCACATATTTAATTGATTATCCCAAAAGACAATGGAATTTATGTGAAAATTTCAATTACATCTGGTCTGGTTCTATATAATCACATATATAAAATGCCTCCATTATAATGTCATTACATCAATAGTCCGTATAAGACCATTACGTTATTAATGTTAATGGACCATACTAAAAGTGATTTAATTAAAGATACCAATATTAATTAATTTTATTATGGACTAATTTAGTTTATTATCTATAATATTACTCCTCTCGTATATAACACTTGTATACTAAGATTATAGTCACTTAAATATGCAGATTTTTTTTTATTTTCATAAACATACCAATATGCATAAAAATAAGTATAATATATTATTTTATTAATTCAACAATTAATGTACTAATACATGGTTTTAGGGATCTATCCTTAACAATCTCCCACTTAGCCTAAAGTGGGTAAGACATGTCTGTAAATACTAATCCCAACCTATGTCTCTCAAATATCTTAGCATGTAACGTCTTGGTTCTTTTGAATTAGCCACTGGTCTACTATTGTCATAATACAATGCCAATAGCTTACCCATATTTGGAACAACTTTGAAATCAGTAAAGAACTTTTAGAGCTATATTGCTTCCTTAGCTGCTTCACAAGTTGCTATGTATTTAGCCTCAATTGTTGAACCAACAATGTTGGGCTATTTAATACTTCTCTAGACTATATCTCTGCTACCCAGAGTGAACATTAATCCAAAAGTCAACTTTTGACTATCCCTATTTGATTAGAAATCAGAATCAGTATATCCAACAGGATTTAGGCCTCTACTTGAGTAAACAAGCATATAGTTTCTTGTTCTCCTGAGATACTTGAGAATATTCTTCACCGCTACCAGTGATTTATGATTTGATTGGAAATGACTAATTATCCCTGCCGTATAGTATATATTAGGCATTATACACAACATGGTGTTCATAAGACTGCCTACTATGGAGGCATAGGGAATTCGTCTCATATCATCCTTTTTCTAAGGTGTCTTGGGACATTGCTCCTTGGTGAGGACAATTCCATATCGGGTTGGCAAGTAAACCTTTTTGGAATTTTGCATTGAATAATGCATGAGCATCTGCCTGAGACAGTGATAACATTTTGTTCTTGCGATCTCGAATGATCTAAATCCTAGGAATATAATTTGCTTATCCCAAATACTTTATTTGGAATTACTTGGCTAGCCAGTTCTTAAGATTACATAATATTTCTACATCATTCCCAATAAGTAAAACATCATCAACATAAAATACCAAGAAGACCATTTTCTTGTCTTTGATGTACTTGTATATATAAGGTTCATCAACTATCTGATCAAAACCATAAGATTTGATCGTCTCATCAAATCTTAGGTTCCATAATTTAGAAGCTTGCTTTTGTCCATGAATGGACCTCAACAACTTGCACTTTCTGCTTTTGTCCTTGTATTATGAAACCCTCTGGTTGATGCATATAGATGTCTTGCTTAAGATAGCCATTTAGAAAGGTTGTCTTAACATCTATTTCTCATATCTCATAATCTAGTCTTGCATGCGGATGGATTTAATCATGGCTACAAGTGATAATGTTTCCTCATAAATGAGTCCTTCTTTTGGAGTATAGCATTTCACCACTAGCCTTACTTTTCCATCTATACCTCTCTTTCTCTTAAAAATCTATTTACACCCAATATGTCTGATATCCTCTGCTGGATCCACAAGCTCCCAAATAAAATTTGAGTTCATAGACTCTATTTCTTGGTTCATAGCTTCTTTTTACTTCTCTTTATCAGAATCTTCCATTGCATGCTTGAATAACAATGGATCATCTTCTTTGTTTTCATAGATGGCAACTTGTGCCTCTCTATCCTCTCTATAGCGAACTGGTGGTCTAACCATTCTCCCACTACATCGAGGTGGAATGACATTCAAATCAAAGTTGGTGGTCCTTTGGATATGATGTCCAACAACTCTTGTTGGTTGTGGTCTGATCTCATCAGAAAGAAACTTCTCTAGTATAATTTTACTTCAAAGTTTAAAATTTATCATATAATCATTGCAAGAAAGGTGGCATTTGTCGACATAATTACCTTCTTAGCATGAAAATTATATAACAAACTTTATCTTGTACCTTTGGGGTATCCTAGAAACACACAATTCTAATTGTTGTTGCAACTTTCCAATCTTTCTTTTTAAGCATATGTGTCGGACACTCCCACAACTCTAAGGGTGTCTTTTGGATAGACGTGGATTATATTGCATTCAAAACGTACATCATAGTTTGTAGTACATAACTCCAAAATGATTCTGGCAATGAAGAGTAACTCATCATGGACCTCACCATATCAAGTAAAGTCTGTTTATCCTCTCAGCAACACCATTTTGCTGAGGAGTTCTAGGTACTGTGAGTTGATACAAAATACCATGCTCCAACATATTGTCCTTGAACTCAATATCAACGTACTTGCCTTCTCGATCTGATCTTAGATACTTTAAGAATTTACCTAATTACCTTTCAATCTCTACTTGGAATTCTTTAAACTTTCCAAAACTTTTAGATTTCCTCTACATTGGTAAATGAAATAATATCTTGAATAATATTTAACAAATATGAAGAAGTATTAACAACCACCTCTAGCTTTTATTGTCATAGGACCTTAAACAACAGTATGTACAAGCTCAAGTGGTTCTTTGGCCCTATTTTCATTTTTCGTAAAATGTCTCTTAGTCATTTTACTCTCTAGACAAGATTCACAAACATGAAGAGAGCCAACTTTCAGCTCTTTTAAAGAACTATCCTTTTATTAACTTGTTTATCCCATCTAGATTAATGTGCCCTAATCTTAGGTTCCAAACATATGTTTCATCCTTTTGAGAAACCTTTTACCTCTTAGGCTTAGGACATTCTAGTTTAAACATTTCAACTTAAGTAGTGGTTGTTCATTAAGCCTTAACACATAAAGTCCATTTTTTATCTTTGCATGGAAAATATCTGAACTATTTCTTAATATAATAATCTCATTATTATAAAAAGAAATACCAAATAAATGTTTATGCAATTTCAAAACAGAAATACAATTTCTATGAAAACTTGAAATGAAATAAACATTATTCAAAACTAAATATTTATTTCTAAAAACTAGATGAACGTCTCTCTCTGCTTTCGCCGAAACCAAGTCCCTGCAGCAAGTTCCTTAGAAGAACTAAGTTTCTGAGAAGAATAAACATGATTAGTGGCTCCCGAATCAACTATTCAAGAAGACAAATCATCTTTCACTAAACAAGCTTCAAGAAATAGTAAATCATGTTCATCTATTTTCTTATCCTAGAGCTCAGAGAGATGTTTTTAGACAGATTCTCTTCCAATGCCCTCAACTCAATAATAGAAACATTTTTCGTTAGGCTTTTTCTTGGAATTGTACTTCTTCTTGCATTTATAACCCTTCTTATTTATCTTTTTGGATTGAGTTATAGAACTGCCTTTTTGATTTTTCCAACTACCATTTTGATTCTTTCTCCTCTTGCCATTGTTTATGGAAGATGCTTATCCTCAGCAACATTTGCCTCACCTTCTTTAGCCTTTCCATTGGAAATGGCTTCGAAGGTCTGCAGCTTATTAAGCAATTGAATCATATCATAACTCAACTTGTTCATAACATAGTTTCTTTTGAATTGCTGGAAAGCCAGTGAGAGTGATTCTAATATTATACTCACTTAGGTATGCTCATCAATGGTCGCATGACAGATTTTAACCTCGCTTAGATAGTTAATCATGTCCAAAACATGTTCCCTATTGGTGGACCCCTTCTGCATTTTTGCTTTAATAGCCATTTTCATAGCTTTATGACATGATTGATCAGAAGGTTACCCAACCATGGCCTAAAGTGACTCCATTATCTCATAAGTAGTCTCTATTTTTTTTGTGCTTCAATCTATATACATTAGACATGCTCACTAACAAGTAGAAAGGGCCTTGTTATTGGCTGCAATTGATTTATCATAGATCTCTCGTACATTATGAGGACCATTAGCAAAAGGTTCTTGAGGATATTTCTCTATAAGGATAACTTTAAAGTTTTCACAAACAAGTACTATGTTCATGTTACATTTCCACTTAACAAAATTTTCTCCAGTCAACTTTTCATTAGCAAGTAATGAAAGAAAGGGATTGAACTAGATGTGATTGCTGAAATTAATAAACAAATACTATTTAATACTTGTCTGAATATCGACATAAAATTCAGAATAGTTAACATGGTGCATGGTACATGAACAAATAATCATTTTTACTAATTATATGATAATTCGATCCACAATTAATATACCACCATAGGGTAGGTCATATTAAAGATGATTGAATTAAGACCATCTCAACAAATAAATGAATCATTAAAATATCTCATATTTTCATCAATTTTTTAATTACCATTTAAATGAGTCAAGATATAGTTAAACTAACTTTAATTACATCTTTGTGAGTGTGACCCATTATTTGGATTTCACCAACTTAACTTAAAATTGCCATTGCAGGGTAGCGCAATTTTGAACTACATTAAAAAATCCTATCATTTAGAAACCAGCCTTGCTATTGATTTAAATGTATAACTTATGTAGGGAGGATGAAATGAAAGCGTCATGTGGCGCCATTTAAATCAATCAAGATGTAGCTAAACTAACTTTAATTACATCTTTGTGAGTGTGACCCATTGTTTGGATTTCACCAACTTAACTTAAAATTGCCATTGTAGGATAGGTCAATTTTGAAATACATTGAAAAATCCTATCAGTTAGAAACTAGTCTTGTAGTTGATTTAAATAGACACCTTCTGTAGGGAGGATGAAATTAAAGTGTCGTGAGACACCATTTAAATCTCATGGTGTTGTATTAATAGTGGAGACCATCGATTATATTATCATATACCTCTCTCCCACTTATTATTTTACATTTAGTACTCTCAAAACATCTAATAATTTTAATGAATATATCTATATACATTAATTTATTCTAGCTAAGTGCAATCCTAGTAGGCTTACCTAATTATCTAATTGTTTTCGAAAAATTCTAAGTTCATTATTTGGAATAAATTATTTTATTTCTAAATAATTCAACTCCTATCCATTAGGATATTACATATTAAAACTATTTTATTTGATAGCAAGTATGTATGCATGACATTCCTAATGACTAAGAGTGGGTATTATGAATGGCATATGACTATACATGACAATTTGTATCTCATACATTCATCAATTAAATAAATAAAAGTTAAGTAAATAATATTTTTGGTTGAGTTCCCTAAGATAACTCAATTACAACATAAAAAGAAACAACATAAAATTAAAAAAAATTGAACAAAAAATATTGATCGATGTCATGATGCTGAACTTTCTGCTGCCTGGCGCCACAACGTTGGTCTCTATTTAGCTGCAAATTTTTCTTTTTCTATTGAATTTTCTGATTTCTTCTTTTATACCAGCTTTATATGATCTCCATCATAAGAGATATGGGAATTAGGAAAAAATATAAAATTTGTATACTCGTAGTTTTGGGTTTATAATTTTTATCTAATTAAAATAAATTACATCAACTATGCAATCCTAGGGAATCAGATAATAACAATAAAAAAACATCACAATTCATCCATCACATACTATGATCATTAATAAAAATAGAAAACGCATTCAACAATGCAAATACTTACTCATGCATTCTTAAGATTAAAATTACAGTATTCATACAGAATGGTTCTGATACAAGTTGTTGGAAATAACATTATCAAATAAAAATAATTTTGTTTTTCGATCAAATCGGACGCAGCGAAAAATGTGGTATTAGATACTACAAAAAATTCTATAAAATTAATGCAGTTGTATGAATAAGTAATTTTGATCAATTCTACACAATATGCTAATTATATTATTCAGAAGAGTTTCACAAAACATAACTCGATTGAAAAAGTCTTTTCTAATGATACTTTCAGAATTTTCAAGCATTCCTCACCAAACTTCGATCTAATTGAATCAAACACCAAGGTCTTCCAATCCAAGCCTGCACACCAATAGGAACGAGTGGGCATTCTTAACACTAAATTTAATGATATTGTGTAATTTATCTTGTGATAGTTTCAACTCATGAAATCACAAAACTAAGCTTAGGAGAGGGGTAGGAAAAAATTCAGCAAAAAGTAGGAGAACTCTCTTGCAATGAAAACATGTAGTAGGAGAAAAGGGATATATACTCTTTTATAGATGCATAATCCTAGTTTTCTATTTCTCTTCTAACTTTGATTGGAAGATAGCTATATATCTTAGAAAAGCTATCTTTATCTTCTTTTTGTATTTATCTAGCTTATATATATAAAAAATATATATCTCATATTTATTTATCATCTAATAATATCACATATTCTCAATAATCTTTGATATTTATAATTAGTACCAAGTTTAGGAAATAATTTTCTGTAATTACAAGTACAATTTAATTTATTGTATAAAATCTATTTTAGTATTTATGAAGGTAGATTGGGGACCTATGAACCTGTAATTACAAACTCCAATAAATTCAGATAATTAATTAAACTCTTTAATTGGTTCGTCCAATTTATTAATTCCAAAAATTACACCAATAGAAGTCTGGAATTACTCTCTTGAAATTATGAAATAATTTATCTAATTAACAGTGAGTAATTCATTGATCTAATTATTATATATGGTTTGACCCTCCATAGACAATTCATAATTAGAGTGAAGTTTTCTATTAGTCTCTCTGATTATCTCTAGTTCTTTATCTACAGTTAATTCACTAGTGATTAGTTAATTTATAATCAAATTATAAATTTGAATGCTTTACTGTTCAGTTCTAAAATTAACTAATCAAGGGAACCCTCTTATCACTTCTAGTGGGAAGGTATGGATTCCATATCTATAAGATATATTTTCAACTATCTATCTCAATATGATCCTATAATACAGATGTTTAGGAATGCTAACTAACAAACTTTTAACGAGCAAATCAAATACCATATTGAATTAAATAGGAGTCTATAGGCACTCAGGATTAAGATCAACTCAAATACGATCATTTATTGATGTTATTTGAATTTTTAGAAAACTACAAAATTTATGTGAAAATTCAAATTGCATCTAGTTCAATCCTATATAATCACATTATATAAAGTACCTCCATTATAATGTCACCACATTAATAGTTTGGATAAGACCATTACATTCTTAATGTTAATAGATCACACGAATAATAATTTAATTAAAGATCTCAACTTTAATTAATTTTATTATGGACTAATTTAATTTATTATCCATAATCTTAATCATCTCGTATATAACACTTACATACTAAGATTATAGTTACATAAATTAAAAAAGATTTAATAATATCATAAGCTTACCAATATGCAAAAAAATAAGAATAAAATATTATTGTATTAATTCAACAATTAACGTACTAAACCGGGCACTACCCCTAACACCTACATCCTTTCTCTATGTTAGTTTCTTTCTTGTTTTTGTATTGTCATTAATTGAAACATAAGCAGATTAATTTGCTTCGGTCTCTGTGTGTGAGTTTATTTCTTTGAAGATGTGCTTTTCTTTTCTTTTTTTTCTTTTTCGTTTGGTCTTGGTCCTTTGGGAACTAGCAAGTGATTGAATCCATTAACGAAAGAGATCAGAGGTCCACTATTTTATTTGCTTTTGAGTTTTCTTGTTTCATTTTTATTTGCTTTTCATGTCTTCTTTTTTTAAAAAAAATATATATGATGGATCAGTGTGGCTCAAGTCATTTTTATTTTTTTATTTTTACTTTTCCATACAGATTCTTAGAGTGCATTTTATTTGCGATATTAGATAGGATAAGAGAAATACCAGGAAAATTGAATATTCATATCATGTTTGGTACGGGTATACATAAATCCGCTCCACCCAACTCATCTACTCAAACCATACCAAACCATCCTTAACTCATCCATTTTAAATTTTTAATAAACGACGTTGATTGTGACCTTGATATTGAGCTGCAAAACCAAGTAACAAGTATAGAATAGTTAGTTTATAAGGACCCCCTCTATGCCATGCGACAATGATTTATCTAGAAGACCTTATTCATTTTTAAGGATGACAATGAGTGTTGGGTTCACTTTAATTAAAATTGTACCCTAAAAATTTATAGGGTACTATTGTAATTTGTTTAAACTCAAATTTAATTAATTAATTTCATATAGTCCACATAATCAATTTAGGCTCAATTAAAGAAGTCAATTATTTAATTGATTAATTAATTTAATAATTAAATTAGTTCAATTAATTAATCAAATCACATAATTGTTTCACTCTAATTGGTCTTCCTAATCTTATTAGGTTTAATTAAATAATTTAATTATTTAATTAAATAATTAATTCAACTCCTTGAATTAATTTAAGTCCTAATTAATTAATCTGCATTATATAATTGGATCCAACTTCTTGGATTAGTTCTTAAGTTAGAAATGTTCTATCTCAAATTGTGTGCGGCCCTTTAGGTTCACAACTAAATTAGCAGTGAGTTTGCAATATTTGCAACTTATGAATAACAAATATTTCAATTAATAAATTCAATTAATTAATTAGCTTGAAATTAACTCCTTAATTTCAAAAACCTCATAAGTCATAAGAAACACCTAGCAAGTGTGTCATGACTACGTAGTCTTAAGTGAATTAGCAAGTGAACATATTTCAATGATGAGTACTATACATGTAAGGTCCTTCCGTCATCTGATCTTTCGATTGAGTCTAGATCATGGATTAATAGTCGAAACCCTAATTGACTCAATAACTATAATTCCATTTTAAGTTGTATGACTCATGACAAATCATTAGAAAATCCCATTTGACATTCATCCTAATTTGGCCAAGGACTTTTGAGTCATGAACTATATAAAAACATAGGAGAGTCACTTGTTCTGCCAGACAAGTGATGGATCATTTGTTAGCTACTCATTAACCTTCATACATGTCAATGCAACGTCCAATGTATTCCCTTTATGATAGTCAGACAATCAGAAGATACATCAAAATAGAACATGACATGCACAAGGCTACTATAGTCCTTCAAGTCCAAAGACTAATTGTGTACTATCGTAACATGAAAATTCTTATTTCGACAATGTTCCCAATTAAGAATTTTCAGTGGGTCTGTTCAGTGAACTTGTTTCGTAATAAGTACTCGCATACATGCACTAACATCACTACACCGATGTCTATGGAGAAAGACATCCTCTTCATGCAAGCATATATCATATGCATAAGTCTATTGGGTTATTCGATATTCCATCTTAAAAAACCCTCGACTTTGAATTAATTTAAGACCAAAGTCATAGAGACATATTCCATGATCACCATCAAATGCGCGATCATGACCCATAACTAAGTTTGGTCTAAGCACTTTATCTAATTACTATACACAATTAAAGATTAAAAAAATTCCCTAGTTTTATTAATATGATTTGAAAAAGATTATTTTCACAAATACAAGAGAATAGAAGATGTCCAATCTAATTAGGGCGTTGGGCACTACTCTAACAATCTCCCACTTATCCTAGTGTTAATTGAGCATGTACTGCAGGCCCATCTTTTAAAAATATCCGTTGAATACTTTTTGTGCTAGGGGTTTGGTCAGTGGGTCTGCTATATTTTCTCTCAAAGTGACTCTATCTACTACATTGTTGCCTCTACTAATGATTTGTCAAATAAAGTGGTATCGCCTCATAATGTGCTTGGATATTTAATGAGATCTTGGTTCGTTTGCTTGAGAAATAACTCTATCGTTATCACAGTACATCAATACAGGATCAACAACATATAAAACTACACCCAATGCTTAGATGAAGTTTCTCATCCAAACAGGGTTTTTTTTGCATCACATGTAGCAAAGTATTCAGCCTCACTAGTATATTCCATGGTCATCTCTTGCTTGGAACTCTTTTAGCTGATCGTACCACTATTTATGTTGAATATATATCCAGACATAGACTTTAAGTCGTTTATATTAGACTAAAAATTAGAATCGATATAGCCCTCTAGTTTCAGTTCTCCAGAGTTATATACAAAAAAAGATATCCTTAGTTCTTCTCAAGTACTTGAGCATCATCTTTACGACCTTCCAGTATTCCTCACCTGGATTGGACTGATATCTTTTCGTGACACTGAGAGCATATGTGACATCAAGCCTTGTACATAGCATATCATATATTATGCTTTCAATGGTAGATGTATAAGGTACGAGTGCCATCATTTCCCTCTCCTTAGGAGTCTTTGGGGACATTGCCCTTGAAAGACTCATTGGCAAGAATCCATGCTTGGATTTCTCAATGCTAAACCTCTTTAGTATTTTATCTATGTACGTGGATTGAGATAGTCTGATCATCTTTCTAGACCTATCTTTATAGATCTTCATTCCCAGAATAAAAAGTCCTTCATGGAGAATTGGTTAGACAACCAAGTTTTAGTTGACTCCAACATCCCTACATCATCCCAATGAGTTGGATATTGTCAACATATAGTATAATAAATATTACTGTGCTCCCACTAAACTTCTTGTAGGCACAAGATTCATTCGGGTTCTTGTGGAAATCAAATAATTTGATTACCTTTTCAAATTAGATGTTCCAACTTCAAAAATCCTATTTTAGTCCACAGATAGATATTTGTAGTTTGCAAACTTTTTTCTCACTCACTCTGGATATAAAGTCTTTTGGTTGCTTCATATAGATATATTCTTTAATGTTTCTATTAAGAAAAATAGTCTCCATATCCATTTGTCATATCTCATAGTCATAATATGTTGATATGGCCAATAGTATCAGATGGATTTCAGCATCGCCACTAGCGAATAAGTTTCATTATAATCAATTCCTTGCTTCTAAGTATAATATTTTGTAATCAATCATGGTTTTAGGTCACTACCTCTCTATTTACTCCAAGTTTCTTCTTGTAGACCCTTTTGTAGCTAATAGGAACTATTCCTTATGGTGGGTCCATTAAGGTCTATACCTTATTGGATTCATGCAGTCCATCTCGAATTGTAAGGTATCTTGCTAACTTCCCGAGTTGATGTCAGACATAGCCTCTCTATAAGTCCTCAAATCACTATCCAAGGGGAGATTCTCCTTGTTGTTCTCTAACAAAAAGTCATATCTCTTAGATGGCTTTGAGAAATTTTCGGATCTCCTAAGAGGTTGTGTATCTAAAGGACCAGCCTCAGTTGGTTGGCCCGTTATTGTGTTTGTTTGGAGGTTTTGTGGTTCTTGAATTTTTTCAAGTTCCACAACTTCACTATTTCTATCCAATAGAAACTCCTTATTTAAAAAGGTGGCATTCCTCGAAACAAACATTCTTTGTTTCGATGAGTCGTAGAAATAGTATTCAATGGATTCATTTGGATACCCAATGAATTTATATAAATTGGATGTCATATTCAATTTATCTCGCACTTACAACTTTAGTAAGCACACCCCCATACCCTAAGGTATTTGTAAGAAGGTGGTTTCACACCACATCTCATATGGTGCTTTAGGCACCGACTTTGATGACACTCTATTAATAGATATGCCATCGTTTCTAGATGATAGCCCCAGAATGAAAGAGAAAGTTCAGTGAAACTTATCATTGATTGAACCATATCTAACAGGGTTTGATTTCTATGCTCCACAACTCTGTTGAGTTGAGGAGTAGCAGAAAGGGTCTACTATGAGAGAATCCCATTTTTTTTAAATAATTAAGAAAAATATGTGCTCAAGTACTCACCTTCTCGATCTGGTCAAAGAGTTTTGATACTTAGCCCAATCTGTTTCCCCACTTCGAATCTAAATTATTTGCATTTTTCAAAGGCTTCAGATTTGTACCTCATAAGATACATATAACCATACCTAAAATAATTATTGGTAAATGTTATAAAGTAGTGATAGTTCTCATAAGTACTAATACTTAGTAGCCCGCATATATCCTAATGAATCAAATCTAATAAATCTTTGGCTATCACCACTTGTCCAACAAATGGTGATTCTCTTCCCCTTGAGACTCAATTACATATTAACATTCCTTGCTCTTTCGAAAGATCGTGTAATTGGGCCAACATGTGAATTGTCATTTTAGAGATGTGACCTAATCTAGTATGCCATAAAAGTTGGAAACTATGATTATCTAATTTCCTTTTATTTTGTTAAACATGGAAAAAAGAGTTATGTGAGTAATAGAGTATAAACCATTCATCAATATGTCTGAGGTAATCAAAATTGCATCTTTAAAAATGAACAATTTTCATGTTTTATTTAAAAAGTAAAACCTTCCATATCCAAAACAGGAATGGAGATAATGTTCTTAACTATCTCTAGAACATAATGATAATTGTTCAAAACTAAAACTACTCCACTTCCTAAAGGTAAGTTGTTACTATTAGAGTAGTGCTCGGCGTGCCAATTATTCTGACCGTTCTTATACTCTTGTGAATCATTCTTATTTATATTAATAAATGGAAATCTTTATCTTAAATTCATCATAAGAATTAGATAAAGTCCTTAGATCACACATAGCTATGGGCCATGGTTGCGCATATGATGGTGATCGTGGAATATGCCTCTAAGGCTGTGATCTTAAAACGTTCCAAGTTAAGGATTAATGAGATAGGACATCATTGATCCCATTGAGACTTGCGCATACGATGCAGGCTCAAAAGGAGGATGTCTCATTCCATAAGTATTGGTGTGGAGACACTAGTACATGTATGAGGGTGCTTGTTGAGAATAAGTACACTGAATAACCCCACTTGAAAATTCCCAATTGAAAATATTCTATTATCGAATGAAAATTTTCTCGTTATGATAGTGCAAGAATTAGTCCTTGGACTTGAGGCACCATGGTAACCTTGCGCATGACATGTTGTACTTTGATGTATTTCCCGATTGCATAACAATCACAAGAGGTTTATGTTAGGTGTAACATCTTCATGTATGGAGAATAATGAGTGGCCAACAAAGGATCCATCACCTATCTAGATGAATAGGTGAATCTCCTATGTGTTCCACTGTACTTGACTCTAAAATCCTTGGTCAAAGTTGGATGGAAATTATATGTGGGGTTTTCTAATTATTCATCATCGATTCAAGCTACTAGGAATAGAAATATAGTTATTGAGTTAATGGAGTTTCGACTCAACATCCATGCCCCAGACTCAATCGGGAGATTAGATGACGGAAGGACCGTACTTGCATGGTATTCATAATTGAAATAGGTTCGTACATTCACCTTAGACTAGGAGTCATGATGCATTGCTAGGTGCTTCTCATGTCTTATGGGTTCTTGGAATTAATGAGTTAATTCCAAGAGAATTAATTAATTGAATTAATTAATCAGAATAATTAATTATTTAACTAAGCCACAAGAGTTGTGAGCCTACGACTAGCTTAAAGTGAACCTAAGGGGTCACACACAAAACTTGAACAAGTCTATTTCTAGTCTAGAAATTAATCCAAGTGTTGGATTAAATTAATTAATGTGATTAATTAATGGGGGTTAAATTAATTCAAGTGTGGAATTAATTCAATTAATTAATTAGATTAATTGACTGGACCTAATTGGATTAGGGAGCCCAATTGGAATAATTAATTAATTAATTAGAATAATTAATTAAGATGAGCTTAATTAATTAAATGAATTAATTGATTGGATCAATTAAAGTAGGTCCTAATTGATTACTTAGGCCTAGACCCATTAGGTGTGGGCTTGTAGGAAGCCCATCAGAAAATTGGATTGGGAATCCAATTTCTAGAGTAACTTGAATTGTGAATTCAATTTCTAAAAGGTAATAAGGAGAAAGGAAAGTCTTTATGGGATAAGGAAACTTACCAAAAGAGTTGGAGATAAGAAAGGAAGAAGAGTCCTATATAGAAAGAACTTGTGATAGTCTTGATTAACAATCTTCTTGAATGTTTTTTATGAGGATTTTAATTGCAGATTTTTGAAAAAGTGTGGAAAACAACCTCTGTCTCTTGAAGAAAAATAGTTTTCTTCATCTCCTAAAATTCGTCCCTCTTTTCCTTTCAATATCCAAAAGTTCACCAACCTTTTATCTAGTTTAATTCTTAATTCAATTGTTGAATTAAGAATTAAATTAAACACCTAAAATACTAATTGTTAGTGTATTCTTGTTCCAAACAAAATCATTATGGGATAGAATTATCAAATCGAAAACTACTAGCATAGGATTCGATTGCGAATGGACATCTAAGGTGTGGATACCGTTAGAGGGATAACATTTGAGATCCTAAAAGCAAATAAGATTTCAATCAAAGGGGTTTTGAATTGAAGAACATGGAGATACTGTCATGTAGGGATAACGATTTGAATCATTTCAATCCCTACATCAGCCAGAGTGCAAATCAAGGTAAGGGTTTTTGAAACTTTCTTACTTTAACTATTAAAAAACGCATAACTAAGTAATCGCGAAAGGGTTCTGGGATTTGTTTTAATTACATATGATGTAATGTATATTTATGATTTTGAAAAATTTTAAATTCCGCTGCGTATACGTTTCTCGGGATTGCGCGAACCCAACAGTAGTATCATAGCCAAAGTTCGTGCATTTTTTTATACTTTTGATTATGTTTATTTAATATATGTGATAGATTAAATATTTATATTTGTGATTGGTTTTAAATCAATTAATTTATTTATTTGAGATTAATATTATTAATCATTTTAAATGTTGAAATATTTTAAGAAATGAGACGTGTTAAGAAATTGGATTTCTTGATTTTCAAGAATTTTACGATTTGTGAAATCTTGAATTTCTTGATTTAAAATTTTAAGAATTGTGAAATCTTGAATTTCTTGAAATGTGGCAAGAAATAAAAAAAAATCAAATAAGTTAATTTCTTGATCAAGAAAATTAGTTTTTATCAAGTTTTCAAAATTTTTTGATGAGATTAAGAAACTATGAAATCAAGATTTTGTGAAATCTTGAATTCTTGGATATTAAAAAAAAATAAAAAATTGGAGTGCCGACCACCCGACGTGTGACGTCAGGTGGGCTGCTAATCACCCGGTGCGCGGGCGCCCAGCCACCCAACGTGTGACATCGGGTGGGCTGCTGGCCACCCGACGTGTGACATCGGGTGGACTACTAGCCACCCAACGTGTGACGTTGGGTGGGCATTCGGCACCCGACGTGTGGGCGTTAGGTCACCAGTCGGCACACGACATGCGGATGCCCAGCTACCCGACGTGTGGGCGCCCAGCCGCTTGACGAGTTGTCTGCCCAGCCACTCAATAGGCAGCAGCCTTGTTGAACTGTTGTCCATCCCGTCTCTTACGTAATTGTTACGTGAAGTTTATGATTTTTTATTTTAAAATTAAATGTTAATTTTAATTTTTGAAAAATCATTTTTCATAGAAATCCCAAATTTAAAAGAAATTACACATAACATAATCAGTAAATTTATATGTTTTCATTATCATGTGATGATTTATGTTAAGCATGCTAGTTGGATGATCATGGAGCCTAGGCTAATGTGATTGGTTTAATTTTTTGCATAATTGGTTATTTTTGGGTTTTAATTAAAATGAGGCCTACGAGTCTCACCTTTCTCTATTTTATTCTTGATGTACTTCTATCTCCCTCCTATATATCTCCCCTTGGAATTGTTCCAAGGTTTCTTGTAGTTTTAGCAAATGTAATGAGAGTAGAATTAGGTGGTAAGATTAATCTTTTTGTAATTTGGCATACATTACAAGAAGATTGAATGAAAACGGAGGAAAAATGAGAAAACAAGGCCCATGAATGTATGGGATATATTTATGTAATAGATAGGTCTATTTGCATTTTAATTATCACCATAGATTGACCTAGATCCACTTTGGCTCGAGTGGATCGCATAGAATTAAAGGCTCATCATCATCTATTTATTTTAGGATGTATGTGATACATGTTGTGTTTATTTAATGCTTCCTTATGATATATGCTTGTCATCATTAGGATGGTGAACATTAAATAAACAAGAAAAGAAAACGATGAGACCATGTATAATAAATCTAGTATAACCCTCACTTGAAAATATTTCAAATTGAGAACCTTTATTAGTTCGATATCAAGTGTAAATGGGCAATATTAGGTAGGACCCAATTGTCCATGCCTTCTATCAAAAGTAGTGGCATGTCGATACGCTACCACATTTAGTCCGTTGGCCATGAGTCATGGGATGTGCTAAGTGTAGGCAAGTTGTGACCACTACTAAGCATTGAGATGCCTATAGGGTGGACTCATCTTTATTGTTGACCATGAGTCGTGGGATGTTTAGATGCTCCATCTACATGGATGTTTGATGGGTAATACTTGATACTTAGTACCATATGGGCTCATAAAATTGGGGTGTATGGGAAGAGGTGAGGCAAAATAGCTTGAGGGTTGCATGTGAATACAATTGCTAATGTTGTTATCTACCTTTTAGTTTTGTTGTATGGGCTTATAAAATTGGGGTGTATGGAAAGACTAGTTGGACCTCAAGCCCACTAAAAAATTAGATTTCCCGAATTTTCATCTAGAGGGTGATGGAATTTGAATAAAATAGTGGGAGACATTTATGATTAAAGACCATATCATAAATGGATATTAATTGAATGAATGCTTAAATTTATGCCTCGCATAGGATAATGGTTATTGCTAGTAATTCCACATAGGATAATCTAGACAAACAGACAAACTTACCAGCTCAATATAGATGTTTGTCACCATTGTGGATATTTAGGGTATAGAAAGAGGAAACACAAGTATTTACTTGCTTAGTTGAATTAGAAGGGGTTCTAATTCAAGTTTATACATTGTTGATATCAACCATTAAGGTTGATAAATTTTTCTTGGATATTGGATATCTGATATGATCCCATCTTTGCAAGGGGTTGCAGTGGATCACAAGAAAAATGGAGACTAAGATAAAGAATGATCCTTAAGCTTGAGAATAAAGTAAGTGTTGCTTTATTGGCTATAGGAATGATCCACTTAACTTGGATGGAATTAGGATAGTATTAGTTAATTGTCTTTTGTCTTTACTATATTGACAAATGAACTATACAATCCCAACATTCCATGCTACATAATCAACAAAGTAATCTAAGAATTAGATAATCAAAATAGTGCATACTTGTAGTAAGCTAGATTAGGTCATATCTCTAAAGAAAGAGTTCAAATGATGGTACATTTGCTTGACCTTTTGGACTTGCATGAGGTGCCAACTTGTAAATCTTATCTCTAGGAAAATATGACCAAATCACCATTTGTGGGATAAATGGAGCAAACCATGCCTTTGGATGTAATCCAAAGGGATGTAAGCAGTCCATTAAGTGTTAGTGTACAAGCGAACTATTCTTACTTCATTATTCTAAGATCCTTTAAAGGGTTCAAAGAATTTAGACATGAAGTAGAGAATTAAACCGGCCAAAGTATTAAATCAATCGATGTGATCGAGGAAACGAATACTAAGGTGGTAAGTTCTTGATTATCTAATAGAGAATTAGATTCTCACTTTAAGTGAATCCAAGTTGAGTTTCACTTATTTTCTCTTTTTTTTTGGGAATTCACCCTAGAATCAATGATATTCTTATCAAGTAAGGATATCATCTAAATCGGTGCTAAAAAACATTATATATGATATGATGTGGTAAAAGACCCCTCGTATATATACCTAAGGGTATAAATGGGCCTTTTTTTTTAAAGTAGTAAGTGGGAGATATGATGGATGTGAATCCAACTTATGCAAATTTGTGGGGTATCTAAATGAATCTAAAGAATACCATTTCTATGGTTCCTAAGAACAAAAGAGTTTATTTTCTAGGGACACCACCTTCTTGAGAAGAAAGAATTTCTATTAGATAGAAATTGTTAGATCATAGAACTTGAAACAGTTCAAGAATCACAGTTTGTCTCACAAGTGGCACTGGTGCATGAATAGATTACTAAAACTTCTAGTACATAACCTCTAATGAGATCTGAAAGGATCTCAGGGCTACTAATATGATAAGAGTAGCTTGCTAGAGAGCAGCAAGGAGGATCTCCTTTTTTAAATATTGATCTAATTAAGGAGTAATGATGTATGACATCAATTCAAAAATTGGCAAAATGCCATGCAATCCAAAATGGACTTTATGTACTCCAACAAAGGTTTGACCTTGGTGGACCCATTAGTGGGAATAGTTCCCATTAGCTACAAACAGGTCTGCAAATATAAATTGAAGAACATGGGGAGGTGGTGACCTATAAAGGCACGAGTGGTAGAAAAGTATTATGCTCATATTCAAGGTGTTAACTATTGAGGATATCTTTTACCAAACGTAATGCTAAAGTCCATTCAGAGTATGCTAGTTATATCTATGTATTACGACTACTAGATATGGCAAAGGGATATGAAGACCGTCTTTCTCAATAGGGGTATTAAGAAAAGGGATATAAGTTAAGCGGTCTAAGGTCTTCAAATCAAACAAACGCAAGCAAAAAGTTTGCGAGCTTCAGAGATCTATTAAGAACTTAAAATAAATTTTTCGAATGTGGAATATTCGATTCTCTAAAGCAATCAAATGGTTTGATTTCCTTAGGAATGCGAATGAGCCATATATGTACAAGAGGGTTAGTGGGAGTATGGTGATGATTGTTGTGTTTTATGTTGATGACATTTTACTCATAGAGATGATGTAAAAATATTGCAGTCAACTGAGACTTGTCATCTACAAAGTTCTCCAAGAGGGATTTGTAATAAGCATCCTAGGGATTGGGGATTGAGATTTATGGAGATAGATCTGAAAGGATGCTTGGACTGTCCTAAATCCAAGTACATAGATTACATGTTAAAAGGGTTTAGCATGAAAGAATCCTAGGAGAGATTCTTGTTTATGAGTCATGGGATTTTTCTTTTGAAGTCCTCGTCCCCAAAGACTTTTGAATGAAAGAGAAATAATGACTCACATGTTTTATGCAACCTTGAAAGAAAGCATAAAATATGCAAATCTATGTACATGATTTGATATCAGAAATGCTCTGAGTGTTACGAGCAAAATATCAATCAATTTGATGTGAAAAGCATTAGAATCCGTAAAGACGATCTTTAGTACTTATAAAGCACTAAGGATTTCTTCTTGGAGTTCAGTTATGGAGAACTGAAACTTAGATGCTTTATCTAGTTTTAAGTCTAAAGTAGATGACTTGAAGTCTATGTCTAAATTCATGTTCATCCTAAATGGAGGGATGGTTAGTTGGAAAGAGTTCCAAGCTTGTAACAACCGTGGATTCCACCATCGTAATTGAATACATCTGGGCATACGATGCTGCAAAAATGGATTATTTGGATAAGGAACTTAATCTAAATGTTAGATGTAGTTCCAACCATTGTTGATTGAGTACTAGAGTACTGCGATAACAATGGAGGCTATTGCACAAGCAAAGAAGCCAATGTCTCATCAAAAGATCCAAGAAAAAATAGATTAGCGATACCGTGGTTATGAAAATCATTGGTAACATCAGCGTGGAAAGATTTGCCTCGCCAAAAAATATAGCAAACCCACTGTTTTAACCCTTTAGATAAGTATTTGAAGGACATCTTCAGAAGATGGGCTTTAATACGAAGGCAATTGTCTCTAGGGCAAGTGGGAGATTATTAGAGTGGTACTCAGTGTGCTAATTGTTCTTACCCTTCTTATACTCTTATGAATCATTCTTATTTATATTAATATCATTTAAATGGTAATTTTTATCTTAAAATCATCATAAGAATTAAATCAAGTCCTTAGATCACATATAGCTATGGGGCATGATTGCGCATATGATGGTGATCGTAAAATATGCCTCTAAGGCTGTGATCTTAAAACATTCTATGTTTAGAATCATTGATCCCGTTGAGACTTGCGCATATAATACAGGCTTGAAAGAAGGATTCCTCGTTCCATAGGTATTGGTATGGAGACACTAGTGCATATATGCGGGTGCTTGTTGGGAACAAGTACACTGAACAACCCCACCTGAAAATTCCCAATTGGAAATATTCTATTGAGTTCATAGAGTTTCGACTCAACATCCATGCCTTAGGCTCAATCGAGAGATTAGATGACGGAAGGACCGTACTTGCATGGTATTTATAATTGAAATAAGTTCGCACATTCACCTTAGACTAGGAGTCATGATGCATTGCTAGGTGCTTCCCATGTCTTGTGGGTTCTTGGAATTAATGAGTTAATTTCAAGAGAATTAATTAATGGGATTAATTAATTAGAATAATTAATTGTTCAACTAAGTCACAAGAGTTGTGAGCTTACGGCTAGCTTAAAGTGAACCTAAGGAGTCATACACAAAACTTGGACAAGTCCATTTCTAGTCTAGAAATTAATCTAAGTGTTGGATTAAATTAATTAATGTGATTAATTAATGGGGGTTAAATTAATTCAAGTGTGGAATTAATTCAATTAATTAATTGGATTAATTGACTGGACCTAATTGGATTAGGGAGCCCAATTAGAACATTTAATTAATTAATTAGATCAATTAATTAAGATGGGCTTAATTAATTAAATAAATTAATTAATTGAATCAATTAAAGTAGGGCCTAATTGATTACTTAGGCCTAGGCTCATTAGGTGTGGGCTTATAGGAAGCCAATTAGAAAATTTGATTGGGAATCCAATTCCTAGAGGAAGTTGAATTGGAAATTCAATTTCTAAGAGGTAATAAGGAAAAAGGAAAGTCCTTATGGGATAAGGAAACTTACCAAAAGAGTTGAAGATAACAAAGGAAAAAGAGTCCCATATGGAAAGAACTTGTGATAGTTTTGATTGACAATCTTCTTGGATGTTTTTTTATTGGGATTTTAATTGCAGATTTTTGAAAAGAAAAAGTGTGGAAAACAACCTCTCTCTCTTGAAGAAAAATAGTTTTCTTCATCTCCAAAAATTTGTCCCTCTTTTCCTTTCAATATCTAAAAGTTCACCAACCTTTTATCTAGTTTAATTCTTAATTTAATTGTTGAATTAAGAATTAAATTAAACACCTAAAACACTAATTATTAGTGTGTTCTTGTTCTAAACAAAATTATTATGGGATAGAATTATCGAATTGAAAACTACTAGCATAGGATTTGGTTGCGAGTAGGCATCCAAGGTGTGGATACTGTTAGAGGATAACATTTGAGATACTAGAAGCAAATCAAATTTCAATCAAAGGGGTTTTGAATTGAAGAACATGGAGATACTTTCATATAGGGATAACAATTTGAATCGTTTCAATCCCTACATCAGCTGGAGTGTAAATCAAGGTAAGGGTTTCTGAAACTTTCTTACTTTAACTATCAAAAAACGTACAACTGAGTAATTGCAAAAGGGTTTTGGGATTCATTTTAATTACATGTGATGTAATGTATATTTATATTTTTGAAAAATTTTAAATTCTGCTGCGTATACATTTCCTGGGATCACGCGAACCCAATAGTCACTTCATATAGCTAATGCAGCAACCTTTGCTCCATTCCTTAGCCACAAGACCGTCTCTCCTCTTCTCAGCTTCCTGCTTCTTGCCATCACCTGCAAATCATTAAAAAGAAGACCCACAGCTGGTATCTAATACCCAAGATGCATCGTTAACTGATAAGTTAACTTCAACAAAATAAATACCTAAACTCATCAGGCTCGGCATAAGGTACTCCTTGCAGTTCCTCTTCCGATGTCGAGGTTTGCTGCAGTAGTGACACTTGTCATCAGCCTTCTTTGAATTCTTTAAGACTCCACGAGTTGCCTTCATGTGTTCAGACTTTGAGGAATGCCTTCTTCTCCCATTCTTTCTCTTAGACTTTACAGCCTTCGAGTTGGATTAGGATCCAACAAGCATGACTGGCTTGTCCTTTTTCATATTGGACTCAAGTCGTCTTCAACATGTTAACCAGCTCAGCAAGGCTAGTTTCCATCTTATGCACGTTGAAATTGCTAAAGAAGGTGTCAAACAATGGAGGCAAGGATTGAATGATGAGATCCAAATAGATTTTATTATCTATAACGACTCTAAGTAACTCGAGCCTTTCTATCAGGCCTATCATCTTCAATCCATGATCATGGATTGAAGAGCCTCCATCATTCGTATTCTAAAAAGCTCTTTTGAGATTTGATATCTCGTCTGCTTAGTGTGTTCACCATACAACTCTTGTAGGTGAACATAGATATCATGCCCATGTGCATATATCTTGTGTTGCCTTTTCAACTTGTTTGATGTCGATGCCATCATATAGCATCGAACTTGTAGATCATTATCAACTACCTTGTGATAATCGCAAGCTCCTCCTTAGTGGCATCCACTGGCTTGGCCAGTAGCAGAATCATATCAAGTATGTAATCCCTCTTTTCGGACTACAAAATAATCCAAAGGTTCCTCAACCAATCGACATAATTGGACCAATTAATTTATTAGCTTACAACTGATGCAAGTGGATTTTTAGCCATTTTATAGACAATTTAGAAAAATTTACACGAGGTAGAAAATGAACATTCTTTCAAAAACATATTCATTTAAAATAATATCTTTAGTAATAAATGTCTCCCACTATTGTATTCGAATTCTATCACCCCTAATGGCAAATTGGGAAAACTTATTTTCTAGTGGGCATAAGGCCCAATCAATATGTCATATGCCCCTATTTTATGAGCTTATAAAATATATTGAAAGGTAGTTAACTTTTAAAGATTACATCTCCATTCAACTCTCAAGATATTTTACCTCACTTCTTTCGATATACTCCAATATTATGAGTCTATATGGTAATAAGTGTTAAGCAAGACTTATCAAACCTCTATGTAGAGGCTAAATGTTAAGCAAGTTCCACGACTCATGACCAATATAGAGGCAAGTCCATCCCATGGGCATCGTCATGCTTAGTAGAAATCACAACTTTCTATTGCAAAGTTATTCCACAACTCATAGCCAATGACAAAGCAAGGTAGCATCATCATATCATCTACTTTTGATAGTAAGCATAGATTATTGGGTCTAACCTAATTCTAAGGGTAATAAAATAAAAATATAAACTAATTTCTATCACATGAATATATCTTATGCATTCATCGACCTTCTCTTGATTCTCCATCTTGATCTTTCTTCATATCCACCAATAAAAAGAAAAACCTCATCCTATGCTACTCTCATTTCAAAAATATAAAGTACATATAAGGACAGAATAAGAGACTCGCATATCCCATATTAAAACCCAAAAACATAATAATCTAATTACATTTGTCAAAAGGCACCATGATCATCTCATACATGCCTATAAACACATTTCATGAATTTATTAATGCATGTAAATTTACCATCTATTTAAATTATGATTTCATGACTTGGGATAAAATTTTGATTTTTCATAAAAACCTATTTTTTCAAAATTTAAAATTAATAGTTTAAATAAAAATTTAGAAAATCAAATTTTGCAATCTAACATGACGAGGTTGTCCAACACTACCACACATAGTGCATGCACAAAGTGCAGCAAGCATGCGCGCACCTAACATAGCCATCACTCACACTCGGGGCACGCATGCATTTTTACTGTAGCAAACGGTCGTGCCATGTGTGTACCTACTCCAATTGAATTAAATTTAATTGCACATGTTTATTTAATAATTAAATAAATTATAAAATAATTATATCCCAATCAAAAATACAAACTTCAATTAGCATTTAATAATTAAATTCATATGCATAAATCAAATCCGATTGGAATTGCGTAAACTATGGCTTTGATACCACTACTGGGTTTGCTTGATCTTGTGGTATCTACAGTGAAAAAATACAAATATAAAAATAAACATGTTATAACAATTATAGTAGTACTCCAAATCCGATGCAATTTTAAAGATCTCGTAATTTCTAATAGTTTATATAAAACATATAAAAGTTTCGTTTATACCTTTAAACACTTCGATTGTCGTAGGATTTGAAGCAATTGTTTGCTAACCTCTTTCTGAATTCGGTTCACATGGATCCAACCATCTCCCCTCCAAAGTAGTCTACACTTTGAGCAAGAATACAAAATATAAACTCCGCTAGCAATTCAGATTCTTTTACTAACCTAGTTTTGGAGTGTGTTTTGTGAATATTAATTCTTACTATTAACTTGTGATAAAAGAATTAGTATGTTGAGAATGACAGAAGTTTTGGTTGAGGAAAAGATAGAAGAAAGAAAAACTTTTTTTCTCTCTCTTTTTTGCACTTTGATGGCTGAAAATTTGGAGTAATTATTACTTAAATTTTTGCCCCCCTCATGTATCAGTAGCTAAAAAATTTCAAGAGTCCAACTCTTGGTATTTTTAGCCTTTTCTTTTATTAGTTGTAAGATTTTTGGTTGATTCTAAATCTCCAAAAAATTTCCAACTCTATCTATTGTATCTTCTAAAGATACGTAGAGATTTCCAAGACTATGAAATTTTTGGGACTCTATTTTTTTCCAACAACTCTTGTGGGACTCTTTAAATTAGACTTGGATTTAAAAATAAATTCCACTATTAATCCAATTAATTGTTTAACCCCAAATTCAATTAATTAATTTCATCTAACCCACCTAATCAAATTAGGTCTAATTAAATAATTTAATTATTTAATTGAGTAAATTAATTTAACAATTAAATTAGTTTATGGTCGACACAATTAATTAATTCAATCAAATAATTATTTCACTCTAATTGGGCTTCCTAATCTTATTAGTTCCAATTAAATAATTTAATTATTTAATTGAGTAATTAATTCAACTCATTGAATTAATTTAAGCCTAAATTAATTAAGCTCCATTAATTAATTGGATCCAACTCCTTGGATAAATTTTTAAGTTAGAAATGTTCTATCTCAAATTGTGTGGGCTTGCAATATTTGCTACTTATGAAAAATAATTATTCTAATTAATTAATCTACTTGAAATTAACTCAATTTCAAGAACATCACAAGTTATGGGAATCACTTAATAAGTGTATCATGACTATCTAGTTTTAGGTGAATTAGTGAGTGAACCTATTTCAATTAAGAATATCATATATGTAAGGTTCTTTCATCATCTAATCTCCCGATTGAGTGTAGGGCATAGATTAATAGTCGAAACTCTAATTGACTCAATAACTATTAATTCTATTTCAAGATATAATAACTCATGATGAATTATTAGAAAACCCCATCTAACATTCATCCTGTCTTGGCCAAGGACTTCTGAGTCATGAATCATGAAAATATAGGAGATTCATTTATTCTGCCAGATAAGTAACATGTCATTTATCAGCTACTTATTAACCTCCATACATGTTAATACAACATTCGACGACCCTCTTTGTGAATGTCAAGCAATCAGAAAATACATCAAAATAAAACACGACATCCATAAGGCTACTATGATGCCTTAAATCCATGGACTAATCGTGTACTATTGTAACATGAAAATTCTTATTTTGACAAACAACATTCCTAATTAAGAATTTCCAGTGGGCCTGTTAAGTGAACTTGTTCTCTAATAAGCACCTATATACATACACTAGTGTTATTACGCCAATGTCCATAGAGCAAGACATTATCCTCATGCGAGCATGCATTGTATGCGTAAGTTTATTTGGCTGTTCGATGTCCGATCTCGAAAATCCCTCAACTCGGAACTAATTTAATACCAAAGCTATAGAGGCATATTCTATGATCACCAGTAAATGCACGACTATGCCCCGTAATTAAGTTTGGTTTAGGGACTTTATCTAATTACTATATGTAATTAAAGATAAAAGAAATTACTTACTTTTATTAATATAATTTGAAAAAGATTATTTTTATAAATACAAGAGTATAGAAGACGTCCAATATAGTTGGCATGCCAAGCACTACTCTAGGAATGGAGTGGGTCTTGGATAGATTTGGCCAAACCCTGGACCCACTTTTCCAATATAAAGTAGGACCCAAGACCACCTTGTCTCGATTGAGGCCCTACATTGGATACAAAATCCAGCTGGTCTAACTCATTGGACCACATTCTTGAATTTTTTATTTAGTTTGTATTCCTATCCATTTTTCAAGTTTTAGTGAGTTCTAATCCTCTTAACAAATTTCAGATATGAAAAGTAGCTTCAGATAATCAAGAATCACATGTAGACAAGGAGAGATAACAAAATCCATTTGCATTTGTTTGCTTGAAAAAAAAAATAGAAAATAGGGAAATACTATGGAAGCAAAGAGCCAGAAACACACACTACACATGTAAAGGCATAGTATGGTATGATTGAAGCATTTACTAAGGAAATCATAGAGGTTGAAGTTCATGTTGATAGGCTATTTCTGGTAATCAACTTTGGGGTTTTCAAGAGTTTTGTACCAACCATAATGTAGATCTTGTAGCCTTCAACAAGTGAAAAGATAGAAGAAATAGACTGAATAGAATCAAGCAGAGAAGGCATAGCCCATCACAGCCTTGTTTGCCATTTTCATTTTTGTAGGAGTTTTTGAAGCTGGTCAGTTAGAAATTGACATGGGTAGATTAGCGAGAAAAGTTGCTTGATTCGGGATACATGGATCAACAATTCACTGCGTATAGGTATACTCGATCCACATTAATTATATAAATATTTGATTCATATTATATTGTTGTTAATTTTCTTTCAGTGGTATCAGAGCCCATAGAGCTCATTCTCACCATGTCATTTGATTAAATTTATGGACGTGTATATGCTATGATTTTTTTTTTAAAAAAAGCATAAATCTTTTATGATACGTAGATCTTAATATGTAGATCATGTAGTTAAAATTTGGTAAAAAATGGATGACCGATTTGAGAAAAAATTTAATTTAAAGTTAGAGAGCCATTTATTATAAACTCAAAATTGAACCTATTTTTGTTATGAAATTTTTATGCTATGTTGTAGAGCATGAAAACAGGCTCTAAACGATATAAAATTTGTCAAAAATGGACTTAAAACGAGTAAGATATGATTTTTTTAAATTTTGATAGAAATTAATTTCTCTCGTCGAAAAATCCACCGGCGCTGGAGGCGGCGCGACGCTGATGTGGCATACAGCCACATGCTTATGTTTAGCACTTAGCTGGTGCGTATGTGGTGCCTATGTGGCTGACATGTGTTGTTGAAAATAAAATACCTGGGTGTGCCTTGCAATTGTAAAGTAATTTGCCGCTAGACCACTGCACTCTTTTATGCCTTAATTGGCTGTGAAATCTATATAACAGTTCTTCTGCTTTTTAAAAAAAAAGATTTTGATGTGAAATATTATTTTTTGATGCTTTTATATATATATATGTATAATTTATTGGATTAATTCCAATAGAAAGTGATTAAAATATTTTTGCACATTAGAGTGCATGCAAAATAGTTTTATTTTTTGCACATTACGATGTATACAAATATATTTCTGTGGGTCTCAAAAAAATATTTTTTTGATTAATATGTCCCATATGAGTTACATGCTTTGTTAATTACTTTTTTATGTAATTATGATGCAGTTTAAATTTATTTGATGCGATATGAATTATTATATATTGTGAATGAATGGACACTGATATTTGGGTGCTCATATAAATTGAATGTTTATTGCATATTTTTATGGGAGATAATTTGTGGCGGTGGTGGTAATTCGATATCCCTATTTTTATTTTTTTCTAGGTTGATGTAGTAGGCTTTGAACAATGTAATTTTTTTATTATTATTATTTTCAAGTCATTTTTGGGAGGCCATGTATATCACTTTTAGGGGGATATTTTTTGTTTTACTACCATGGGCCAAAATTATCTCAACATGATGCACCAAATGTCAATGTCGCTCATATGGGGCTAATATTTTTTTACTCATATTGTATATTTGCATTCATAATATATGTGTGGACAAATTTGTATTTTATTCATGATCAGTAAATTTTTATTATGCTTTTTACTCAATGGGAGATGATTACTAGCCTGAGTTGCAAAATTTTCAATTTCGTAGAGTATAAAGGAATAATAAAGTATTTACTTGGATCTAGAATAAAATATTGGACTACTACCTATGTTTTTTGTGCAATTAATTTAGAAGTCTTAGACCAACTTGCTTATTTTATATTTTTTAAGCCAATTGAGCATGAAAGTGGACAACTTTCAAATATTGTCGCGATTTAGATGCTGACAATAAGGGAGTGAACTAAGTGTAATGTTTGCACTTTAATTTGTTTAAGCCGCAAACACAAGATTTTAAGTTGACAAATATTATCGCGAGTTAGGCGTTGACAATATATTAATGGATCAAGAATCAAGTTTGCGCTTTAATTTTGCAAGCTGCAAACACGAGAAATTAATAAAAGAGTTTGAGCTCTATTTTATCATATGAGCTTACTCACAATTAAAAAGTTCTAGTTGTCCTAAAGTCGCTTTTTGAGCTGATTTATAAATATTACTAACATGTTTTCGATAATAATCGCCTAACTTGAGGTTGTTTGATGAGTGTCGAAAAATGAACAAGTAATTATATTTATCGCTCATGTTGACCAATATAAACCAACTTGGTTAGTGTTGGACAAGACAAAAGTAGCTTGACAAGAGCAAAAATTAAAACTAGAATCATAAATTTGATCCAATGAAGTGACAAGATGTGTCACCTTAGTGATAAAAGCAACTAAGAATCAACAAATGTCAAGTACAATGATGAGATTGGTCATTTCGCTCGTAATTGTACTGAGATGAAGTTTGACTACTTAAAACTCTTTCATTTGCTGATATTCTCAATTCTCTTTTTCGATGGATAGTAGAAGTCAATGAAACATAGCATGAGATTAGAGATTGAGCAGACTATTATCGAGTGTTGTGCAGCCATGTTTGTTTAAATAACATACAAGATAAGATATTATGAATTCACAGTGCTACCTCAAGCTCATCAAATGGCATGAGCTATTTTTCAAGCTCAACAATTGGTGTGAGTTTATCCTTGGAGATGTGCAAATGGCACTAGATTCGAAATAGTTTATTAAATTGATGCAATTTTAAGACTTTGGTTGAGTGAGTAGATTTGTTCATCTTTCATGTAAGAGACCTTTAAGATATAGGTCGCGTTTGTGATGCGATTGGCTTAAGGTAGTATTTCTTGTACTTTTTTCATGATTTTTTGTTTTAATTATATCATGGCATGCGAGGTTAGGAGGATGATTGTATTAGCTAGAGAAGGCTTTATTGGATAACTCGCTAAGGTGAACCTCCCTATGCACAAATTTTTCTAGCGGAGAAAGCCTGCTGGAAGAAAGAAAGATGGCTATTTATCCTCTAGAGCTAGTCCATTAAAACAAGTGTAGACTTGCGAGTGTGAGGCACTTAATAGTGTATTCTATTTTTATTTCTTTGCTATTCGTGCTATAAGTTAGTACACTCCAACTCTCACTATTCAAAAGCGTCAAATTGTTTGGAGCGATTCTTGATAGATGTAGAGAACCACAGGGAGTATGAACATTGAGGTTCAATGTACTAATAGGAAGTGAGAATAATATGTCTAAATAGTTTGGACACGTGTGGGGAAAATATAATTATAATTTGCAGGATGATTCTGAATAATTTGCAACTAAATGAGCTTGCGAAGAGTGATGAATCAAATACTTCAAAATGACTCGATTGATATGATGGCGTAAATTAATTTGTATCTCATCTACATAATGAAAATTATGCCTTCAAGTGAATTCTCCAACCTTCAATGAGCTGTGATGTGGCAACAAGCCTAAATTAGTGGGTTTATGTCTATTTAAGTTCAAGAAGCTATGTTCTCAAAAGTTATGAATACCTTGATGGAGAAATTATAAAAATTAAGTCGCACAGTATAGATTTTCTCAAGGAGGAATTACGAGCATATGAGAAGTCAAATGAAATTTTGTGCTATATGAGTTGCAAGATCTTTGAGAAGATGCTCAATTTTCTAGTGAGGATGGTATTTTTTAAAACTCATATAGCAATAACTGGAATAGTGGGAGCGACCCTAAGTTAGTGGGAGTGTCTCACTTAAAATGACTCTCATATTCCACAAGTAAGAAGGAGTGCACATGAGTTTTTCCCCATCGTCTATATGAGATTAAGTGGGTATCCTTCATGACTACTTTTGTGGATGTTGATAAGTCAACTTAAACTTTTGACTTCACTTGATGCTTTAAGGGAATAGCTGTTATAAAGGAAAAGATGAGCCTAATGACTAAGAACAAAGTATAGAGCTGGTTGATCTTCCATCTAGGTGCAAGACCAAAAGAGACATATTGTTTCAAGAGATCAAGTGCAAAGTAGATAGGTTGATTAACATCTGCATAGGTCAACCAATGGCAAAATGTTTACACCTAATTGTGGAGCATAAATTTTTTTGAGATATTCTCCCTTAGTGGTGAGATTGCCTCAATTTGCCAAGATGCTATTAGTTATTGCCACTTTTATCTAAATTTATCCTGGATGATTGAGGTTGCCACTGAATATATGTCATCAATAAATAAGAGAATTTAATTTTCACATATTTAGGCAATAATGTGATAGCTAAAAGGAACATGAAGGTGTCTCCACTTAGTAGTGGTTGTCCTTTCTATTTGAATAAACATATGAAAAGTAGATGTATACTTGGTATTGTGATACCGAGTTTTTATGTGCATCTCACCAATCCTATTGACACTTCATGTTCAAGGATTATGTTCTTAATTAGATTGAAATGCCTTAAGATGGAAGAGGAAAAGAAATGCTAGCTAGTATTATACAAGCACTGTAGAAAGTTTGATGTGCACTGGTGTGTACTCGACTAGTACTGTACTTGATAATTAGATTATTGGTGAGTAGATATCAAAGTGATCATTGATGCAAATAATATGATGTTGTCAAGTGGATACTTAGATATCTTAATAGAATGGTCTGAGATTTGTTGGAGATAATCTGATATTTAAAAATGATGTGCATTGTGCGCACATTTGTGAGGTTATTGTTGTCTTTGTGATGATAAAGCCACTTTGATGGAGTATGCTTTGGGCGTTAAGTATTGTTGGAGGACTAAACATACTTATAACAATTATCCCTTTTCTTAAGAGATTATTGCGCATAATTAAATTGTTCTCAGGCATATTTCTATAAGTGGTTTGATCACTTATCCCTTGCCTTTATATGGAGATATGCTCCAAAGGCATGTGAGTAGTACGAGATTACGTAGAATTTGATTTTTTGTGGCCGGTGAGAACATATTGTGATTAATTAGTCATATTTGTATTCTCATTATGAGTTCGATATCAGATTTGTTAGTTGTCACCAGGCTTTGATTGACCCTCTTACAATGGTAATCACCCTAGCGCTATGATAGCCAGCAGGATAAGACTTAAAGGTCGTGTCACATAATTGAGGTTTGCGAATGATCGCCTTTGTGCTTGGAGCAACAAGAAAGGTTAATATGTATAACTAAGATTCGCCTTAGCTTGGAGGCTAAGATGAGATCAGAGTTGATCGATTATAAAGAAGTATGCCCAAACTTCACAATTAGCATATTCTTAGCTGAACGTGTGAAATGTAAGAAGGCATTTTGGAGAGTGACTTCTGGTGGTGCGTAAGTCAAGCACTTAGAGAGTGACTGGACTTAGGTTCAAATTATGTTTAGAGTGTGACATGTCTAAATTAAGTGGGAGCTCCATCATAGCATGTATTCATACTACATGTGCTTTGAGACGACCTCCTATGGAAAAGTGACTGAATAGGTCCCTGCTTTGTCATTGTGTGAGCCTATATTATTTCTCGTACCCTTTAGGACTCTGCACTTTATCATGAGGTGTAAGTTTGATGATGCTACATTAGCATGTTTCCAATGGCCATGCATGATTTGGTCTGTCGGAGCATGTCTAAAAAAGCTGTCAAGACCAAGCTGAATTGACATGAGAGATCGTTGAAGAACTAAGTTGGTAACACACTTATGTTATATGGTTCATAACCGAGGCGACTATGTCGAAATGTGTTTGACTAGTCATAAACATAGATACATATTTGAGTGAGTCGATCATGCTCTACTTATTTTCATTGAGAGATCTAGAGATGCTTGATTAGGTGCGACCACTTGATTTGGGGTACACAGCGAGCTATTGAGTTGTAGGGTTATGTTAGTTTGGTGATGACTTAATATAACTCTCCTCACCTATACTTTCTCGCTTGGTCGCACACCTCATTTCCTGTATGAAGAGAATGAGTGAGATTGAGAAATTATATGATGATGAGATTTGAGGATTGAGTTAAATATATATGAGTGGGAGATATTGAAAATTGGATGGGGTTTAGGACCCTTGACCCAATTGACATCCATATTTAGTTGTATGTCTTCACAATTTAAGTGGGATTGAGTTTCCTAGTTGGATTGGGATTCTTCGTTTAGTAGGAATATATATCTCTAATGCTTATCCAACAAAATGTGTGTGAATGAACATATTCTCCCAAAACTCTCTTCATATCTCTCTTAAAATTTCTCTCTACGTTCTTTTTTGGAGCATCACTATAGACTCCAATGATTTGAGGTGTGTAATTCAGTGAATAACTTTAGTAGTTATTCACCACCAATGAGAAAGATATGTTCATGGTTCGATCAAAAGGAGGCTAGTAGACGAGCTTGATTCAGGATATGTGGATCGACAATCCGCTGCGTATAAGTAAACCCGATCCACATTAATTATATGAATATTTGATTCATATTATATTGTTGTTAATTTTTTTTCAATTATATATAATGGATGTATTTGGGACGGGTCCGACAGGACCTGTTACATGCTTCGAACCCGCCCGAGTTTAAAAATCAGATCCTTTACCCACACCAAAATACTGTTTGATTGAATTTAGACCTTTATTGTTCGGCTTTTAACCCACCTTATTATAATCCTTATTCATTACAAATTAATGAATTCAATTGTGTCAAAAGAGGTAAGGTTAGATTTGATTTTGACTAAACAAATTGAGATTTTTTTTCAAACGCGATTATTTTCTAAGATGAGAATTAGAGGAAATCCTCTTTTTGGAGGTCCCAAATAAATGCATACATGAATCAGGTGTGATAGAAACTAGGAATCCATTTTATAATAGAATCAATCCACTAAAGTTGATTACGGTGATGGATTCAACAATCATAATTTATCTTATCCACAAGTTTACACCTACACATACATATAGGCCAATCTCATGCAATTACTTCAAATTTCAAGTATGGTTCTTAAGAAAATTAGGCCATGGTGGTGGAAATGAAATTAGTGAAAGAAAGTAGAGGTAGTGAGTGGCATTCAAATTATAAAATCCAAGAGGTAAACACCTGTTTGCCTAAATTTCCCTTCTACAAGTCCAACAAACTATGTACACTTTGAAATATCTAAGTGAGTTGAAAGAAATATTTAAAAGTGAAATTGCAATCATTACTTATTCATTTCAAAACACACTCTTAAAATAGCATTTTGGAGTGGGTGTTCCAACAGGTAATTCAAGTCCCAAACCAATCCCTATCGGATTTGGGTGATAGGGGGGGTTTGGTTAAAATCCGGAAATACAACCATATTTAAACTATTAGGTTTTTGAGTAGGACAATCCTATCAAAACCCCAATCAAATACCCGATATACTTGACAAAAATTAAAAAGAAAAAAAAGAAAAAAAAGAAATATACTAATACATTAAGCACTCAAATCTCAATTATTGGATATTCGGCCTTCTTGAATTGATGAAACACCATACTGATGTAAGTAGGAATTTATCCCATTGCTGGGCTTCTTTTCTTTCTTTATTATTTATATGTTCTTATCATATAGTGCTCTTGCTTCTGTATGAAGCCGGTTGAATGCTAATAGTTGTTTGTCTCCTTTTGTTATGACAGTCGACAAGTCGATCAAATTAAATCAAAGTGAAAAAAAATTACGTATCAAAATTGAATCAAAAAAACTTATTTATCAATTGATTTTTAATTTTGTAAAAATTTAGTATTCAGTATTCAGTTCAATTTTAATTTTTCATTTTATTTAATCATATCGAATACAAAATTATTATTTCTGCTTATTTTTATATACCTATTTTATTCCAGTTACTTATTTTTATATTATTTTTTACTTACCAAAAAAAATATAATTATGATTTTCATATTTAATTTTTCACTATTTTTAATTTTTTTAAAAGACTCGGTTAACCAAAATATCAAGAAAAATTTCTACAATAACCAAACCAAGCCGTTAGTTCAGTTTCAGTATGCAATATAATATTATGGTTTATTAAAACTTCAATTCAATTCATAAATCTAGATTTGGCCGAAAGAACACTCTATTTTACCTTTGTCTCTTTCGCTGTTCTTCTTCGTATTTTAACAATGCACATTCAATCTATTAAACGTGAGCATACTACTTTGAAAGTGGGACAACAAAGCATTGCTACCAGCCTATCAGCTTCGTGTAAAGTCCGACTCAGAAACTTAAAATCAAGCCAAACAGTTTACTAACACTGCAAAGAATTGTGGTATCTATCTTTATTTACACTCTTAACGATTCTTCACTTTGGATTCCAGTAATGAACATAGGGAAACAAGTGCTCAATCTCTAGCTATCCCACCGCCCAATAGTCTTAGACTCTTAGCCCAATTTTTCAGTTAAAAAGAAAAAAAAAAAAAAATACTCGAACCCTATCTAGGTAATATCCAAACTCCAGGATATCTAATTACTCAGGTACCCATCATTTTTTATTCCGGATCGGATAGTAGCTACAAATATTCCACCCAATCTATCCGAGCCAGCCAAACCCAACTCGACATCTTTATTACCATTCATGAATGAATTTCAAAGGGATATTTGTAAACATTAGTGGCATTATGTACAGTTAAAGAGTGAACTTATATAATAATAAATGAGTTAGAATTTTTAAAATTTTTCTATTAATATTTTAGAATTCAAAAAGCTTAATTTCAAAAAGGGTAAGTATTGTTGGAAAATTATGAAAATTTACGATAAATCAGATCAATGAGAATGCGAAATAACAACGAAAATAACACATAAAAATTTAGTAATGGAGTTCGGTCAATTATGCGTACGTCTCCGAACCTGTTGCAGATCGTTTTACTAAAGGGAGAAAATATACAAAGTATTTACAACACTTACAACTCACAACCCACACAAGAATTTTTATTCACAAAATTCTTTCACAAGCTTTCTCTTAAGCTTTTCTCTCAAACTTTCTCTAATTCTCTAATTTTGGAATGCTCTACAAATGAGAGTAAATGGGGTTTATATAGGCTTCAAAAATATAAGTTGGTGAAATTTAGACAAGAAATTAGGTTTGACACCTTAATTGATAATTGTCTAAATTAGGCACCCTTCATTTTTGACCAAAAATGGTTAGCCATTTTCTTGATAATCTTTCACTTGAAGACTGATTTCAATATGTCTTCACACCTCGATCTATGCACCAGATCTTTTTGGTCTTGTTACTCTTGCAAGCCAACCGATAGCCACTGTCTTTGTCAACATATATGTTGGATTCTTACTTCCTTTTATCTTCTCCAATATTAGCACCTCATTTTTCAATAAAGATCTGATAAAGTGATAACGAAGTCCAATATGCTTGGTTTTGGAATGAAATGTTGAATTCTTCCCCAAGTATATCGCACTCTGACTATCAATGTACAAAATATTCTTCTCTTGCTTGAATCCCAACTCAGTTAACAAATCTTGAAGCCATATCATCTCTTTACTAGCTTCAGTCACTGCTACATACTTAGCCTCTATAGTGGATAAAGTGACAATCTTTTGTAACTACGACATCCAACTAACAACTGTAATTCCAACAGTGAATATATAACCGGTGGTGCTTCTTCGGTGATTGATTTCACCTCCAAAGTCTGCATCTATGTAGCCTTGTACTTTTAATTCTCATTTTTCAAAGTACAAACATTTCTCTACCATGCCTTGTAGATACCTCAAAATCCACTTGACTGCTTCCTAATGAGCTTTTTCTGGATTTGACATAAACCTGCTAAAAAATCCTACTGCATGGCCAATGTCTGGTCTTGTACAGACCATCGTGTACATCAAACTCCCAATGGTTGAGGAATAAGGAACATAGCCATGAATTCTCTCTCTTCCTCTATTTGAGGAGACTGATCATTGGATAGGTGAAAGTGACTAGCCAAAGGTGTGTTGACTTACTTTGCATCGCCCATATTGAATTTCTACAAAACATGGTTGATGTACTCTACCTGAGAAAGCTACAAGAGCCTTCTCTGCCTATCTCTTGTGATTTGCATTCCAAAATTCTTCTTTGTTGGACCCAAGTCTTTCATGTCAAACGAGTTTGACAATTATTACTTCAACCTTCTGATATCATCTATATCTGAACCTGCTACTAACATATCATCTATATAAATTAGTAAAATGACATAATTGGACCTATATTTCTTAAAGTAGCAACAACGGTAAGCGTTGCACTTTTGGAAACCTTCCTTGTACATAAAGCCATCAAACTTTTTGTACCACTATCTTGGGGCTTGTTTCAGACCATACAAATTTTTCTTAAGTCTGCACACCATGTTCTTCTTCCCTCTTTCTAAGAAACCTTCTGGCTGGTACATGTATATCTCCTCATCTAAGTCTCATTGAAGGAATGCGGTCTTCATATCCAATTATTCAAGATGAAGATCTTCAATGGCAATAATACTCAACACTGATCTAATAGTATTGAGCTTCACAATAGGAGCAAAAATGTCGGTGTAGTCAACTTCTTCCTTTTGTTGGAATCCTTTGACAACTAGTTGAGCTTTGTATCTTTTAGAACCATCATGCTCTTATTTCACCCGGTACACCCATTTGTTTAGTTCAACTAGTTCCCATGTCTGGTTGGAGATTAGAGACTTCATCTATTCTTTCATGGCAAGCTCCCACTTGCTGGCATCTTCAGTCTAACAAGCATCATTATAGCATTCAGACTCCCCTCCACCAATCAACAACAAATAGTTCATGTATCTTCTATTAAGCACATGAGGTCGATAAGACCTTCTCAATACATGAGCTGGAGTAGAAGGCTGTGGTGTGTTAGACTGCTGCGAACTGCTCTGTCCAACAATTTTCTCTAGTTGAGGACTTGCTACAATCGGCTCCATCATGGGACTATCTGGGACATCATTAATATTTACATTTGCAAATACTGGCTCACTCTGTACTGAGTCGTTGGAGTCTATTTTATGCATGTCCTTGTACATCATCCTTTTGTTGAAAGTCACATCTCTACTATAGATCACCTTCTTATTTTCGTCATCCCAAATGCGGTAGCCAAACTCATCCTCGCCATAGTCGATGAGAGTGCATTTCTTAGATTTAGGATCAAGCTTATTCCTGCCTTGATCACTAATATGCATATATGCTACATAATCGAAAACTTTTAGATGTGATAGTTTTACCTCTTTTCTGTTCCATAACTCCTCTGGTATTTTGTGCTCTAATGGAGTCGATGGGCCTCGATTGATTAAATAAGTTGCTATGTTGACTGTTTCTGCCAAAACTGCTTTGGTAGACCTGACTGTATACAAATGATTCTGGCTTCAATGTTCGGTTCATACACTTAGCTACACCATTGTGTTGAGGTGTACCTGGCACGGTTCTCTCCATTCTGAACCCATGATCATAGTAGAACTTCTTGAATCTAGTGTCTTCATATTTACCACCATTATCGGTTCTGAGCTTTTTAATTTTCAGACCTGTCTCATTTTCAACTATAGTGTTCCATGTTTTGAAAGCCTCAAACACTTCAGATTTATTCTTTAGGAAGTAAACACATACCTTCCGAGAGTGATCATCGATGAAAGTTACAAAATAGTATTTCCCATCAATGGTTGAGATGGTTGTTGGTCCCCAAACATTAGAGTGAACGAGCTCTAGCCTTTCATTATTTGGGATTCTGCCACTTGTTTGAAAGCTGACCCTCTTCTGCTTTCCAAGTATGCAATCTTCGCACATGTCTATCTCAACTGTCTGTAGAACTAGAAGTTTCCCCTTCGAGTACGTAATCTTCATCCTCTTTTCACTCATATGGCCTAGCCTCTGTTGCCATAAATTTGGAGTTTCATTGTCTGTTGTAGCTGCAATCGAACAGCATGCCCCTGCTGTTATATAAAGAGTGTCACTCTTCTTACCTCGAGCAATTGTCATTGCGCCCTTTGAAATCTCCCAATCATCACCATGAAATATTGTAGTGTAGCCTTCGCTAGCCAACTGGCCTACTCAGATTTAGTTCTTTCTCGGGTAAAGGATATGCCTAACATCCTTCAGCTCCTAAACAGACCCATTCAACTTAATTTTCACTACACATTTGCCAACAATAGCACATGGTTGATCATCACCAAGATATACCTTTCCAAGATTTTTGGGGACATACCTCTTGAAGAATTCTTTCTATAAAGTAGCATGGAATGATGCTCCAAAGTCTAACACCCAAGACTCCTCATTGCTCTTTAAAGAGCATATCAACGCATCATCTCCTCTTGAGGTGGAAGTAACATTTACCTCTGTGTTCGCCTTTTGGTCCTTCGATGCATTCTTGCATTAATTTTTGTAGTGTCTGATCTTCCCACAGTTCCAACACTTAATGGTTTTCAAACTATGAGAATTACTGGGATTCCTAGATTTGGACCTCTTATCCTTTGATCTACCTCGATAGTTTGATCTGCCACGTCCATTACCTCTGGTTGAATTTCTTCCTCTTGACTCTGTATGCAAAACTGAAGAGGTTGATGATTCACCCGACCCTTTCCATCGGATCTCTTCATTGAGAACTAGATCACGAACATCATCAAATTTCAACTTATTGCTTCCCGACAAGATACTCACAGTCGTGAAGTAGCATTCCAGCTTTCTGGTAGAGAAGACAAAAGTATCAATGCTTGTACTTCTTTATCAATTTCAATTCCAACTGAACTCAATTGGGTTGTGACTGTGCTATGTTCATTTAGATGTTGAGCTACTGATGCGCCTTCTGTCATCCGCAAATTAAACAAACATCTCATCAAGTGAACTTTGTTTGAGGCCGACGGCTTCTCATACATACTGGAAAGAATCACCATAAAACCTGTCATGGTCTTTTTCTTTGCTGTGTTGAAAGCAACATTGTGGGATAATGTGAATCAGATAACTCCAAAGGCTTATCCAGTCTTCTTCCTTAATAGCCTCTGGTTTTTTTTCTGCGAGAGGTTGATACATGCTTCTTTGATACAAATAATCCTCTATCTGCATTTTTCAGAACCCAAAATCTGCGCCATCAAATTTCTCGAGTTTCACCATTCCTTCATTTGTGGTCATCGCTCCAACTTGAATCTGACAATTCCTGGAGCTCTGATACCAGTTTTGGGAAATTATGAAAATTCTCGATAAATCAGATTAGTGAGAATATGAAATAACAACAAAAATAACACACACAAATTTGATAATGGAGTTCGGCCAATTATGCTTACGTCTTCGGACCTGCTGCAGATCATTTTACTAAAGGGAGAAAATATATAAAGTGTTTACAAAACTTACAACTTACAACCCACTTATATAAAGTTCAATTTATTTCTTTGTTATTTTGCTGGGCAATGTTGTTTTGGCAATGAAATAAAATGCTAATAATAAAAATTTGTCCATGTTATCGGATGCTTTGATGACCTTTGCCAAAAGCTATCTAACTGCCTTTATCGATGCATCAAAATAGGGAAGGTTTGACAATGAGAATAGTAATGGTGATGGAGCTTGCAGTAACACTTGCATTGTTTTGCTTCAAATGGTGTGAATTTAAATATCTCACCATTAAAAGCGATTATGCATAACAGTTGACTCGCTTAGATCATGGGTGGTCACACCAGTTGAGTAAAGTTGAGCTAAGCTTCAATCAATAATTCATGCGCATATACAAATCGAGTGGTCATGCAACTGAGTCGAATCGACCAATTGAGTAATTCAACAACTAAGTATAGTTTGAATTAAGTTGTAATAACTGAATATAGTTTAAATAGCTAACTAGTTTTGTCTCTTCTTCTTGGTAAGGCAGTTGAGTCAAATAGACCAACTTAATATAGGTGGTCAGGCAGCTACGTTTGGTCAGATAGCGGAGTCGAATAGAGCAATTTGCTATAGCTAGTCAGGAAACTACGTCAACCAACTTTGTCTTTTTTCTCCTCTCTTTGATCGAATGATTTATTTATTTATTATATATATATAATGTATACATTTGTATAAATTTGAATTACAATTTTTTCTTGGTTTTATTCATAATAGTTTAGTAAGTCTTACCAAGTTTTCACTTATAATAAAACAAAAAATAAAAATAAAAACTTCAAAATCTAGTGATCAACTAATGTGGGACAATTATAAATACATGTAAACTTAATGATGATGTAGACACACTCTCCAATCGGTCCAACATCATTATCAAGAAATGCTCAATGGAGTTGACAACTTTCAGGTTCACTTTGACAAGACAAGAAAGCAATAGAGCATCCTACTTTCTAGTTGGAAATGCTTTTCTATATTATTTTAGTTGAAAAATCTCTCTTATCCTAAAAAATAAAAAAGTCAACAAAATCGTGTATTGTAGCCTTGGAAGTTGAAGGCCAACTAAGTTGCACCTCATAAAGCACACAAATATAAGACTCCATCAAATCATAACGAATAATTAATTTTCTCTACTTAAAATAAAGCAAACATTAAAGAATGAGGTATATTATGACTTCTAAAGCAGAGTCTTCAGATCTCATATCCATACAACAATTCTATATTTGACCAAAAAAAATATTGAGAAAGGCTTTAAAATTGTCTACCTAAAATCATAAAGCTCAAAGAAGATTCAAGCATAATGAGGTGAACACCAAATAGTTCATCCCAAAGCATGCACCTAATATAACTTTCGATCGAGATTATAGTACTAGCCTCTTAAATTAATATTATAAAAGTTTAGATTAACTTTGAAAGCTAAGAAGTTTTATAAAAGATCAAATTGATTTTGAAAGATAAAAAAAAATTCAAAACATCTAAGATGACTATCGAATCATTCATGAACATGTATGAGATTAGATCTTGAAAATTCACTAAAAATAAATCTCATGGAAAATGCAAAACTATAAATCACATTTTAACATTTGCCTATAAAATTTGGGTCTAGTTAGATTCACCTTGAGAAAAGAACTTCCCATCACCTACTTGAGCCCTAAATCTTGAAGATGGTTGGAAAAGAGTAACTATTGCAATATTAACTATTATATGTTATGGGTATCTGATGTGGTATAGGTCGGGATAGACCTGCGTAGCTGGTATAGGTCGGGATAGACCTGCGTAGCTAGTATAGGTTCGGATGGACCTGTATAGTTGGTATAGGTCGGGATGGACCTACGTAACTCAGATCATGGATAAGTAGCTCAGGCTATAGGGAATGAGTTAATGTAAAGTAGGCTAGGCCAGAATGAAAGGTTTAAGGTATGGATCGACAAAACTCTCATCTATGGTGTGGAAGCTGGGAGATGTGTTAGCTTAGCACGTGAGCCCTAAGAATGGAATGACCTGTTAAGCGTTTGGTATCTAGCATTGGGAAGCTTACCGACCTCCAAGTCGGGTAGGTTTACGTGAAAAATTAAGATTAAATGGTTATGGTTAGAAAATTACAGAGAATCTTTTTAAGGGTAAATCAAGAAATATGGATACGTGTACAATAATCTGTTACAATAAATTGAGGTTTGAAATCTCACTTTTACCCTTGTTTAACATCTATAAATAAGGGAATGCATGGCATATCATAGCTTACACTTTTTATATCTAAAATACATATACATATATATATATATGTTTGCTTTTCATCCTCTCCAAAAGAATAGCGACTGACTTGAGCATCGGAGTTCTTACGTCAGGTCACGCCAGCGTCTTGTGCAGGTGATCCAGCTGGAGGAAAGAGAGCCAAAGCAGTAGATTGGTACTTGGGGTCCATCTTCCTCAATTGGTACATAATATTTTGGCGCTGTCTGTGGGAATTTTGTGAGTTAAGGTGTGAGAAATGGCAGAAAAAGGAATTCTAGGCAGAGGAACATCCGATGAAGCTCCACCGCCAATCATTCGGCATACTTATGATTTAGAGGTTCAGGAGTGGAAGGAGAATGATAGCCCACCCCTGGTAACGCCTAGAGTTCCACTGCTCTGAACTATGCAGGTACTCTGTGTAAATTTAGTTCCAAAATTTGGGGTAGAAAATGCCGACCAACTTACCATGGAGCAGTTGGCAAGTCTAATCACAATTGTGGTGGATATAGGTTTGAGAAGAAGAGAGGTTAATCCACCACCACCAGAGGTACCGAAAAAACCACTACACCTTAAGAGACAGGAAAAGAGTCATACAAGGGAATGACGGAGTAAAATGAAAAAGCCAGATGTATTGGAGAAGCTGGAGGATTTACATAATAAGCTAAAAGAGATGAAGATGAAAATGGTAGGAAGGAATATGGTGATCAAAAGAGGAATTTCATTTACTGAGGAAGTAATTATGGACGACCTACCAGCCAACTTCAGGTTATTACATTATGAGTAAGATGGTACTACTTACCCATGGGAACATTTATGCAGGTTCAAAAATTTAGTTCTCTTGTATAGGTATTCCAATAGGTTAAGTGTAGGGTATTATTGACTACTCTGTTGAAATCAGCCCATCAATGATTTAGCCAATTACCCCCCAGTTCAATCAACTCTTTTGATGAGTTTAATTATGTCTTTTTGCATCAATTTGCAAGTTCTCAAAAACATAAAAATACATCGCTGACTTTATTCAGTATAAAGTAAAAAGACAATGAAGCCCTGCGAAGTTACATAAAAAGATTCACAGCTACTACTTTAGAAGTACCTTCAACTACCCAAGAGGTACTTTCTAATGCCCTGGCCCAAGGTTTGCAGGATGGGGAATTTTTTAGGTCGTTAGCTAAGAAATCAGCCAGAAGTTTTGATGACCTGCTAGTATGAGCTGAAAAATATATCAACATGGAAGCAGCTCAGTGAATGAAAATAGAGAATTGAGATAGAAAAAGAGATAAAAGAGATTCTGGCAAAGAGGGAGGAGGTTTTGTTAGGAAATTGAAGCAAAAAGAGCAACCTCTTTTGCCTGCACCTAGGGAACCCAGACAATACACTCCCCTGGTTACCCCAAGGGCACATATCTTGATGGCCATTGTGAAGCATAAAGGGGTTAAAATGGTTGTATAATCATTCGTCAGCTTCAACCAAACCTAAATCTAATCTATTATGTGTTTTCCACAATGAGTATGGGCATAACACAGAGGAATGTCAGCATCTGAAAGATGAGATAGAAAGGATAATAAGAAATGGATAGCTGGATGATTGGGTAAAGGATGAGAAGAAAAAGGGAATGATTGAATAGAAAAAAGCTCGACCGACCTGGATAGAAAGGGATACTAAAGAAGGAAGAGCTGGAGCTGCCCTAAGAGAAAACCATCCCCAGGCTCTAAGGGGTTTAATCCAAATTATAGTAGAGGGTCCTATAGATGGGGACTCAAACCGAGCTAGGAAAGTATATGCCCGACCTACTCCAGAAAGCATAAAAGGAGAGGTCCATAAAATTAACGAAGGTCCGATGATTCAATTTAGGCCTCATGATATAAAATGATTGCAGGCACTGCATAATAATACACTAGTTATCACTGCAACCGTGGCTAACTTTGACATGGCCAGAGTAATGGTTGACATAGATATCTCAGTTGATGTCTTGTTCTTTGAAGCATATAAGAAGATGAATCTGGATATAACATTGCAACCAGTGGAGACAGCCTTGTTCGGTTTTGGCAGAAAAGTGGTAGATCCCATGGGTCAGGTCATATTACCAGTATCCTTAGGTACTGAGCCCATGCATAAGACTAGGATGGTTAAATTTTTGGTGGTTGACTCTTTTTCTACATATAACATCATTTTGGAAACACCTTCGCTCAATACCTTCCAAGCGGTAGTGTCCACTTTTCACATGAAATTGAAGTCCTCTGTGGATGAATAGATAGGAGAAATAGAAGGGGATCAGTGCTCAGCTAGGAGATGCTATGTGGAAACTGTCAGGAAAGCTGAGCAGAAAAAAGCTAAAAGAGAACAAAATGTAGAAAATGAGCCTCTACTGAAAATTATGAAAAAAAATAGGGCAGAAGGACCTTCAGTTGAGCAAGAGAATGTAATACCAAATAAGAAATTGGTCAGTATAGAACTGGTGCCAGGGGACATGACCAAAACTACTAGGATGGGCACACAGCTGAGTCTAGAATTGGCAAACAGGATGACTCAGTTATTAAGAAACAACATCGATATCTTCGCATGGACTGTGCGTGACTTAGAAGGAATTGATCTAGGTATGGTAGTACATCACCTCAATGCTGACCCAGCATGCAAACCTTTTAAACAAAAGAAGAGACATTTTGGGCTTGAGAAGGATAAGGTTATCTAGAAGGAGATAGAGAAATTGCTGGAGGCTGGACATATCAGAGAGATCCAATTCCTAGAATGGTTGTCAAATGTTGTTTTAGTTCCAAAAATAGAAGAAAAGTGGAGAATGTACATTGATTTTCGAGATTTAAATAAAGCCTCTCCTAAAGATCATTAGCCATTGTCACGAATAGACCTGTTGGTTGACTCTACCTCAGGGGGTGAGCTGTTAAGTATGATGGATGCTTCATAGGGGTACCACCAGATCATGTTGGCACCTGAAGATCATAAGAAAGTAAGCTTTATAACTTCCATAGGGAGGGAAAGTAAGCTTTATAACTTCCATAGGGACTTATTGTTATGTGGTTATGCCTTTTGGACTTAAAAATACAGAAGCTACATATCAAAGGCTAGTAGATAGAATGTTCGGAAAACAGCTCAGGCGGAACATGGAGGTATACGTGGATGATATGCTGATAAAAAGTACAAAGGTTAAAACTCATGTTGCTGACTTGGCAGAAGCTTTTGGAGTCCTTAGGAGGTATGGTATAAAACTTAATCCTTCTAAATATGTTTTTAGGGTTAGGTTTGGTAAATTCTTGGGCTATATGGTAATCGAGAGGGTTATAAAGGTAAATCCCAATAGAATAAAGGCAGTGTAGAATATGGCTCCTCCAAATAGTATTAATAAGGTTCAACAGCTCACGAGTAGGATAGCAGCTCTAAGTCGATTCATATCCAGATCAGTAGAAACAAGTTTGCCTTTCTTCGAAGTTTGAAAAAATCCTAAGAAAGGCAAACAAGTTTGAATGGACTGAGCAGTGTCAGAGGTCTTTTGATGAATTAAAAAAATTCTTAGCCACGCTACCCCTATTGACCAAACCCGTGCAAGGTAAAATACTATATGTATATCTGTCAGTGGGAGAATCAGCCGTTAGCTTAGTGCTGTTAAGAGAGGAATGAGCTCAGCAGAAACTCATTTACTTTGTAAGCAAATTGCTGAGAAGGGCAGAGACTAAATACCCAGAAATAGAAAAATGAGGATTAGCCCTAGTAACTACTACTAGGCAGTTTCGACCATACTTCTTCACATAAGATAGTGGTCTGAACTAACCTATCATTGAGACAAGTACTAAATAAATCAAAAACTTCAGGTTGGATGGTTAAATGGGCTGTAGAGATGAGCGAATATGACAGATTACTAGCCAAGAATGGTTATCAAGGCGCAGGTCTTGGTAGATTTTTTGCAAGAAATGACACCTACTAATAAAAATCCTAAGGCATGGTTGCTGCATGTGGATACTCAGCTACCATATCAGGTTGTGGGTAGGTATTGTGCTAACCAGCCCAGAAGAGGAAGAGCTGGAATTTACCATAAGGTTTGAGGTCAAAATATTAAATAATGAAGTTAAATATGAGGCATTGGTATGGGGATTGAACATGGTTGTAGAGCTCAGAGTCAAGCATCTAAACATCTATTCTGACTCAAGGTTGGTCATGTAGCAGGTTGAAGGAGAATTTATGACCAAAGAAGAAAGAATGAGAAACTATGTCGAACAAGTATCTCAGTTGAAACAATAATTTACAAAGATTGAGCTAAGTCATATACCGTGAGCTGAGAATTCCAAGGCTGATTATCTTTCCAAAATTGCAAGTTCTACCACCAATTGCAAGACCAGAAAAATCATATTGTTAACGGCCTATCAGCATAGTATAGGGGTAAAAGTAGCCTCAGTGGAAAAAAAGAGGATTGGAGTTTAGGTATATTGGAATATCTGCAAGAGGGGAAACTGCCACAAAATAAAAGAGAAGTAGTTCGATTCTAGGTACGAACTACTAGATTTTATCTAATTGATGGTTTATTGTAAACGAATTTTCTCTACACCATACTTGAGAAATTCATAAGGGAGCTTATGTATTGCGAGAAATTCATAAGGGAGGATGTGGAAGCTATGGTGGAGGTCGCGCACTGGCTTGTAAGACAGCAAAAGTTGGGTACTTCTAGCCTTCACTAAAAGAGGATGCGGAGCATTTGGTCAAAATCTGTGAAAAATGCCAGAAGCATGCCCTGTTGATACATAAACCAGCAGAGGAGCTGAAAGTCATAAGCTTGCCTTGTCCCTTCTCCAAATAGAGAATTGATATTGTCAGAACTTTTCCCTCAGTAATAGGGCAAAGGAAATTCTTGATAGTGGCATTAGATTATTTCAATAAATGGGTACAAATTGAGCCTGTACCTAAGATTATAGAATCACAAATCATGAAATTTCTATAAGGAAACATAGTGTGTAGATATGGGATTCCACATGACCTGAAGCACTTGGCACTCAGTTCTAGGGAAAAAAGGTCCAGAGCCTTGTGCATTGAGATGAAAATCAAGCAACACTTCACTTCGGTAGCCCATCCCTAAGCCAATGGGCAAGTTGAAATAACCAATCGGATAATTTTGCAAGGGATTAAAACCAGGCTAGGCAGAGTTGAAGGTGGTTGGGTAGATGAGTTGGACTCAGTTTTATAGGCATACAACACCAAGGACTACAACAAGAGAAACTCCATGCATTTTAGTATATGGAGCCGAGGCTGTTATACCCACTGAGATCGGGATGGAAACTCATCGGATCTAGAGCTATGATGAAAAAGAAAATAATGAACTAATGAGAAAAGTATTAGACTAGATTGATGAAAAAAAAGAGAGGGCATACCTTTAAATGGAAGCATACAAAAGCCTAATTCGAGCTGGGTACTCTCAGAATGTCAAAATAAAGAATTTTTAGGTTGGGAATTTGGTGCTACGACGAGCAGATGCTTTAAAGCAAACTCAAAAGTTAGAGGTAAATTGGGAGGGACCTTACAAGGTAACTCGGGTGATAGTTGGAGGTACCTATGAGCTAGAAGATAAGAAAGGAAAAAAAATACTCAAACTACGGAATGTTTGCTATTTGAAGAAATTCTAATTATAATCCTGAATTTTTCTTATAAAAGAAGTGAAATGAATTTATCTTGCCTATTGTGAATTGATTTGTAAAAAATCCTAAGGCAAGTCAAGTTGAACTGGACCTACCTAGATTACTTGGAGGGTTCGCAGAGACCGACCTCCTTGGGGAATGATTCAAGAAAAAAAAATTAATAAGGCAAGGTCAGTTGAACTAGACCTACTTGGGTTCCTTGGAGGGTTCACAGAGACTGACCTCCTTAGGGAATGATTCAAAAAAAAATCATAAGGCAAGACTAGTTGAACTGGGCCTACCTGGGTTTCTTGGAGAGTTCGCAAAGACCAATCTCCTTGGAGAATGATTTAAGAAAAAGTCCTAAGACCAGTTGAATTGGACCTACCTAGTTCCTTGGAGGGTTCGCAGAGACCAACCTTCTTGGAGAATGATTTAAGAAAAATCTAAAAGCCATACCAGCTAAGCTGGATTATCTTTTCGTACTTTAGAAAGTAAGAATACATTTGGTAAGACACATGTAGCTCGATTACAAAACTTGAGTAAGATATGTATGTTTTATAATTGCTATTGAAAAAATTACTGTGGAAGTAAGATCTTCCAATGATGTTGGCGCAGCTGGTGGTTGCGAAAGACCAGCTATGTCATCCGCAAGGACAGACCTATTACCGAGTGGGGGAATGCTTTCAACAGCATAGTCCAAATTTGGATTTGGACCAGCACACCCTAGCTTCCGGACCTAACCTAGGCAATGCGTGAAGCCATGGATCAAGAACCCCTGCTGCATGACCTTCGACTCGAGAGAGAGAAGCCTTTTTAATAGCCTTCAGCATCTAGTTCTCCATTCTATTCCTATCTCGTTCCACCTCGATTACTTTCTATTCTAGGAAAGCATGTTTATCCCTGGCAATCTCGAGATCTGCTTCCAACTTGCTAGTGCGAGCTTGAGCACACTGCAACCATTACAATAGATCTTCATTCTGTTGCCTGAGTTCTTCTTTCTTTGAGAAAGGTAATCTAAATTGTAGATCGGCCATCTAAGAGCTTAGATATAAAATGGCCTAAAAAATAAGGTTAAGAAAATTTTCAACCCATGGAATAAACGAGATGAATTAAGAGGTGAACATTACCTTGGAGGCGTGATCTGCAAGATTGCCCACCTTGACATCATAATCTATAGACCTTCAGATACACTGATCTATGGAGTTGGGTACGCCTTAGGGCCACTTGACGTAGAGTTTTCCGTTAAAAATAAGGTATTTAGAAAAGCAAAGGTATTAAGATGGGGACGTTAAGATGGACTCGAGTTGCCGCCACTTGCAGAGGCTAGACGCTTTCCTTAACTCTGGGAGAAAATAGGTGCAGCAGCTGTAGTAAGAGGTGGGGAAGTAGATGGTGGTGGAGGAGGAGCTGAGGATGAAGCTTGGGTTGCAAGCATACATTGTTGATCCGAAGATGTGCTAGTCAGGGGACTCGGGCCTGCCTTCAGGCTGACCTAAACCTCCAACGGCTTTCCGAGCTTGGTACGCTGCTACTATGTGAGACTCCATCAGTTGATCTGAAAAATGACTTATACATTTAGTATATGGCAAATATAAAACCACAACAATTAGTTGAACAGGACAGTACCTATAGGCTGAAGGTGTGGAATAGCTTTGGGGCTCAGTTGAAAATGGTAAAGTAAAGGCTAAGAATCAGCTAATAACTCTATATTGTAGGGGTTGTGGTTTAATCGGCGAGCTAATGTTTAGGTGGTGGAATTCAGCTCGGGCGCACGACCTTGATGAGGTAAGTCGGTGATCCAATTGGTAGGAAAATTCTAAGGGTTAGGAAAGGAAATATAAAAGTATCTCTTCTTCAAGCCTTTACGGGAACTGGGTTTCTCCTCCAAAAATTTAGTATCTCCCCAGAAGGTAAAATAAAAAAGGCCTAGCTTAGCGATTTTAGCATGAAAAAAAGCCCGTCATAGCTTATGGTTTGGCTTATATCCGAAGTAGCTAACTACCATCTAGAAACCAGCCATAAGTCGAAAAGAATTAAGAACAAGTTATATCAGGGAAATACCAAAGATCTTAAATATACGGCAGAATAGGTCAAGAATGGGAAACCTAAGGCTAGCCTAGTTGGTCTATAAAGAAAGTCACATAACCAGAAGGTGGGTCGTAAGGTCTGTCACGAGGGATTGGCAGGACTACATTGAATTCCTCATATATTCCTGTATTCTCCCTGAGGTATCTCAGATAAGGTAGTAGCGTGAGTCATATAAGCAGGGTGATTAGCCAGATTAGCCATCCTAATTTCAAAGGGGTGATGGGTTGATAATTCAAGTACTAGTTCATGAACAGAACTTCGAATGAAAGAAGAGGGGGAATAAACGACAAAGGGTACGGAGATTCAAGAGAGATGGACATCAAAAAATAAACAAAGTATGTAAAAGGAAAAATGGGGAAATAAATGAATAGAAAAAGTCAGAAGACTTACTTGGCTTGAAACTTGTTAACCATAAAATCAACAATATCGACATAGTAAAATCAATATCAAAATTTTGAACATAAATAATATCTCAAACCACATGAAATTAGGAAATATATAGAACTAGATGAATTAAGAGTCATGATACTATCACTATCCTAAAGCCATGATTGTCTTCCCATTGGCAAGTTTCGATGGATGATCATGTTTTGAAGATGAAACCTTATTTGCTCACAATGGTCTTATATGGTATGCACGATCAACAAAAGACTAATGACCAATCAATCGTGCTAAAATAAAGAAAATTATTATAACTTAAAAGTAGAGAAGGTAATTTCTTTCTATTCTTTCCTTACACTTTAGTACAACCTTACATTCTCTATTCAAAGGCATATTATTACAATTGAAAAGTTACAAGATTAATGGTAATGTAAATAGGGGAATCAATATACATTAGAATATGGGTGTATATAAAGTCAAAAGATAATTGGTGTAATCATTAGGATAATGAACACCTTACAACATAGGATGAGTCCTTTTAATTAAAGGGAGATGAAGATGAATAGATACTGTTATGCACCAATTGAGGAAGGTGCACCCCAAGTACCCATCTGCTGCTTTGGCTCTCCTTCCCCAGATTGGATCATCTGCACAAGATGCCGGCGTGACCCGGTGTAAGAATTTCGATGCTCAAGTCAGTAGCTATTCTTTTGGATGGGATAAAAAGCAGACATATATATATGTATTTTAGATATAAAAAGTGTAACCTATGATATGTCATGCATTCCCTTATTTATAGATGCTAAACAAGGGTAAAAGAGATATTTCAAACCTCAATTTGTTGTAATAGATTACTGTACACGTATCCATATTTCCTAATTTACCCTTAAAAAGATTCTCTGTCATTTTCTAACCATAACCATTTCATCCTAATTTTCCATGTGAACCTGCCCGACTTGGAGGTCGGTAAGCTTTCCAATACTAGATACCAAATGCTTAACAGTTCATTCCACTCATAGGGCCCGCATGTTGAGCTAACACATCTGTTCACCCAAATTTCGCACCATAGATAAGAGTTAGATGTTTTGATTAATTTATATTGTTCAAATACAAATCACATAATTTTCAAAAAAATTGAAAGCTTTGAATTATGATTTGTAGTAATATGATATTATAATAATCAAACTTATGACTTCTGTGTTTTCCATTAAAAAAAGTCTTGAAATGTTAAAGTGAAGGCCTATTAGCAAGAAGTGACAATGATTCGCATTCTCTAAAAGCATCAAGTGTTGAAAGAAATTGGTATAACTTCTTGGTTGCTATTTTACTACGTGCAATGCATATTAGCTACAATTGATTTTGGACATATTAAAGGTAGAATTATTTGAAGGAAACAAGTATGAATTTTCAAAATGTTTTTATGTCAAATCTAAAATAATGAAAATGTATGGTTTTCTAATTCCATTACACTTTAAATGCCTAATTCTATTAAATGAGCAATTATGACCATGGTCCACAATACTTTTCCGCACTCATAATTTGCATGAAAATGTATAATTCAATTTATATGTAATAGTTTTATCTTAAAAGTATTTCAACAGTATCTTTCCACTTAGTACTCAATAAAGATAAAAAGTAAATGCAAATGCAACAAAGAAAACATTAGGAATGACAGATATACCAGCATGAAACAAATAACTATTTCAAATAAATTATCAAACAATCGGTCGACTGCTGCAAAAATGCTCCCGAAGTTCGTGATAGGTCTTATGAGAAGGGACTAATAATGGAAAACTACTCCACTCCAAGGAAAAACTCTAACCATCATCTCTAACACACAAAAACTTCTACTTCTAAGTCCCCTGAGAGGAGGCGCATCCACCCAAAAGCTTATATCCTATCCTCCGAAAAAAATAGAAGTAAGACTCATCGGTTACCTTCCTAACTATGAACATGGTTTGAAAACTCTCAAAAACCATAGGAAGACCCAACTCTTCCAGGCGGTAACAAAAACCATTAAAGCATGAAGGATTTGAGAGTAAATTGGCTAATATAAAGACCATATGCAAGGACAATCTCAACCAACAAATGATGAGGGGGAATAGTGAATCCACTAGTAAAATAAGCCTTGTAAACTGTGAAGTAACCTTCTAGAGGATCCATAATCCTCTACCTCAAGAATAAATTTATATTAAGAAAGAATTTTTTTTTTTCTTGCAACAAACTTTTAACTCCTTGAGGGTTAGCGAGCTATCTAAAAACATCCATCACTCGACATCAAGCTTGACCAGAATTTCTAACAAAAGAATTATTCTCTACCACGAGGCCATAACTACATTTAAACCATCAAACTCACCCAATTCACCACATTTGGTTGACTCCATAGAATTACCCGAGGATTCCAATTCCTTAAATCAAATAACTCAAAAATATAATTGGGTAACTTAAAATCACCCAATCATCTTGGAAGGCGAAATGATCATGTTTTTTACCATAATTTTCGTAGGCACAGTTGAGATTGAGACTCACCTAGTTGAGGTAAAGCTTTGGGCATGCAGAGTGTGCATGCAATTATGTGGCACTTGGGCACCATTCGGAGGCACAAACTAGGCAAAAATATTTTAGAGGTGGATGCTTTAAGGCACCACTCTTTGGTGTTGTGGTGCCATACTTCAAGGCTATGATGCTACAAGTCTAAAATATTTTATCGTCGGGCATAACTTATTGCTCAGAAGCCCTATTGACCTAATTCTTAACTTAATAGAAAGCTAAGAGATAGGACTATAACTTTTTTGAACAACTTAGCCTGGTTTGATTAATTTCAAAGAGAAAAATTCAGTTAAGGAAATCAACAATAGACTATAACATTCAAATGTGACACATCTTTATATTTTTGGAATAACTTTCTCCACAAAATGTGATATTGAGCTGATTCAAGTGACTATTGATAGCCAACAAATAGGGCCACAATTCTTACTAAGGCACTAAAAGCTAATTTATTCAGGATAGAGGTTAAAAATTAACTTCAAGACACTAAACAGAGCATAATAAAGCACTTGGCACCCTGTGATAGTATGTTTGGCACTGTAGCACCACTGCGACACCATCTAACTAGCAAAATTTAGAGAGCTTTATTCCATATCCCATAACTTGCTCCACGAAACCAATTCACGATAGAAAAATAAAAACAAAATTTCTGCCATGTTTTGTTATCTCTTTAGGGTAATAAAAAAGGCAAAAAACTGGAGACTGAATGGACTTTTAGGTATTTCAAGGAGAGAAATGAAAGAAAGATTTGAAAAATAGATTCATTTACCATGAGAATTTATTCACTTATATCAGTGTTCTTCTTCCCCTTTTCAATTCTTTGAACTCCTACTGTTGTTTATTTTATCTTTCTTGTTCTTTTTAGTTATAATAAGCTGGATTTTCAATTTAGATAAAAGTAATTTCAAACTATAGACATGAATTTGTATAATTAAATATTTGATATTATTCTCCACTTTTGTAATTGAGATTATTTATGTTTTTCTATAATTAATTTATTCATGGTTATTTTCTTATTATTTGGGTGCACAACCTAGTAGGGCTTAAGAATTATCAATTAGGTTAGAAATCTAGATTCATAATTATCTTGAAATTCTATTCATAAGTAGTGAATTATGATTAATGATTATGGGATATTTCTATTAATCATGATGTAGAACATGAAGTAAGTAGAACAATTCGATCTTGTGTGTTTGTTACTTTAATCAACCTATATTTCTCATCTTCATACTTCTGTTGAATTAATAGCTTGTTCTAGGTTGTTTATAGTTAGAAAATTGGGTGGAGAGCTTCTTCTATCTAACGACAAGTGAAAGAAAGATTGGGATAACAAAGCTTAATATTATCTACAGTTGGTAGTTTTAATGAAAAATTGGGATAATATTAATATCTAGTAGTGGAGAATGAAACCTTAATCAAGTTTTTCTCATTATAGTGCTCATCTTTTTAATTTGTATTTTAGGAAATTTAATTTTAGTTTTAATTTCTGTATCATAGTTAATTAATTCAAACCCCCATTTGTTCTTGAGTCCGAGTTTGTAAGTATTAGAATAACTAGTGAGTCAAGTCTTTAGTTTTAGAGTCAATAGTAAGTTTATTAGTCTCAGTCTTCATACGAACGATCCTTACTCACACTATACTTGTTAAAAATAATTTAGTTGTAAGTTTTAATTTGGTATACCAAACTGCACCTGCCAAATTTTGGTGCCATTACCTCGGACTAAGCGTCTAGCTAATTTATTATCAATTTTAGATTTAATTTCTTTTTATTCATGTTTGATGACTTGAGACAATGGCTCCAAAGTATTCCACTGCTACCACCGCCCTCTCTACATTCATAGCCACTTAATCCACCACCAAAGCATTTGTGATTCTTCTTGTCCCTACACATGAGTGAAAGTAGAGGCCATATGTTAGAGTAGGATACCCAATGCTATGGGGCATGGTCGTGCATATCATGGTAATCATAAAACATACTTTTAAGGTTTTGGTCTCAAATAAGTTCCGAGTCAAGACCTTTTTGAGATAGGACATTAAATAACTCAATAAAATTCGTACATATGATGCATGCTCATAAGACAAGGATGTCGCATTCCATTATCATTAATGTAGAGACGCAAGTGCATGTATGTGGGTGCTTGTTAGGGAACAAGTACACTGAATATGGCCCATAAGAAATTCTTGGCTGGAGGTTTTGCATGTGAAATAAGAATTTTTGTGTTGCGATAGTACACAACTAGTCCTCGGACTTGAGGTACGATGATAGCCTTGTGTGCATCCTACAATACTTTGATATATCTTCTGGTTGTTTGACAATTACAAATGGGCTATGTTAGGTATTGCACTAGTGTGCATGGAGATTTGTCAGTAGCCAACATATAATTCGACACATATCTTTTTAAAATAAGAGAATCTCCTGTATTTTCATAGTTCATGATTCAAAGTCCTTGGCCATGGTAGGATTAATCATAATTCATCAGAAATCATTGGAACTTGGAATAGAATCACAGTTATTGAATCATTTAGGGTTTCAACTTATAATCTCTGCCCTAAATTCAATCGGGAGATTAGTTGTCAAAAGCACCGTATGTGTATGGTACTCACACTTGAAATATGTTTACTCGTTATTTCACCTAAAACTAGTTTGCCATAATTACTTGCTTGGTGTTTTCATGAATAGTGAAGTTCTTGGAATTAAGAAGTTAATTCCAAAGCAGATTAATTAATTAGAATAATTATTATTCATAAGTTGCAAATGTTGCAAGCTCACTACTAGCTTAGTAGTGAACCTAAGAGGGTCACACATCTTTATGAAAAGTAACATTTCTAATTTTGGAATTTATCCAATGGTTGAGAACTAATTAGTTAATATTGATTAATTAATTAATTAAGGGTTTTATTTAATCTAATAGCTAAATTAAATTATTCAATTAAGTAATTAGATTATTTAATTTAATTTGATTGGGAAGCCCAAGTGGAGTAAATTAAATTAATAAATTGGATTGATTAATTTGGGATTAAATCGATTATATTAATTTGTGAATTTTTAAGTCCAAGCCCAAAAAATAATATAGATCACTTAAGAAGCCCACTAAAATATGAAGAGAATAAATTAAATAAATATGATTTATTTAATTAGCATATGTATAAATAATTTAATGGGATAAAAATTGGCCGCTAGAATTTATTTAATATATAAATATATTTATGTTATGTACATTTGACATATATCTATCTTGATAATTATTTGAAGAGTTCAAATTAATATCAAGAATGTATGTAGACAATTTTGATGATTAATATAGTCTCAAATAAGTCCACATACATAAGAAAGAGAAAAATATAAGAGTTGTTGGAAGATTTTAAATCTTTCCAAGATAAGATTTTGAAGTAGTTCAAAATTGACAAACTTTCTAAGAGTTGGAGAAGGAGCAAATTTTTAGCCCCTATAAATAGGAATGGCTGAAAATTAGCTAGTATAATAAGAAAAAAATAATTTGTTAAGTCTTTTATTTTTCTCTCCAAGAAAAAAAAAAGAAAAGAAAGAAAAAAAAAAGTGTTTCCTTGAAATCTTGACTTTCTTGTTCTTTAAAAGAAAACTAGTTTCTTGATATTCTTTTTATATTCAAGTTTCAAAAACTTAAAAAATCAATCTTTATTGTTCTTGAAAATTTATTTTTATCCATCTATTAGATCAAAAGACAAAATTTACTCCAGTTCTAATTTAGTAAATAATTAAGAGGATACTAGTGAATCTTTTTAATGGGTGTTACTCTTTCATATTATGGACCTGATAGAGAGGAAACACTTGTATCCCTATGAGTTCTGAAAGTTTAGGATAAACAATTAATTACTTCATTCTCTATAATAACCAGAGTGCAAGAAATGTATAATTTGAATTTAATATTTATTTATATTTTCACTTAAATAAGCGCGATAATTACTTCTCGAATCGAGGGGATATATATATTTATGTTGATAAAAATGTTAATTTTCCACTGTGGATGCCCCTGCGATTATAGTGAACCCAACAATTGTATCAGAGCCACGGTTTCGCTTATTCAGTGAATTTTGGATTTATGAATACATATTTTTAAATTGTTTGAATTCATGTAAAGTATGTAAAATTAGATTTTGCATACTTTCTGCAATTTTTAATTGGAATTAATTTAATTATTTTTCAAAAAAAATTATTTTTCAAGCAATTAAAATTTATCCCAAGTCAAAAATTGCATTTAACAACTTGGTAAATTTATATGTTTTGATAATTGCATGTGATGTTAATTATGAGCATTATTGGGATGATCATGAGCCATTTGACCAATGTGATTAGTTTTGTTTAATATTTTTGGTTTTAAAATAGGGCCTGCGAGCTTCTTATTTCATCTATGTAAGTTATTTAATTTTCTGCAAAGAGAGTAGAATATATGGTGAGATTTTTCTTTTTCTTTGGAAGATAAAGGAGAATCAAGAAGAAAGTTCCAAAGAAAGCCCATGTTTGTATGGGATACAATTATATAATAGAATAGGTTCTATTCCATTTTATTACCGTTAGACTGGCCTTAGGTCCATTTTTGGATTAAATGGACTGCATAGGACTGGTTCATGATCATCCTTTTATTTAAGTATGTATTAGATGCATGCTTAGGATTTTATTTAATATTTTTATGCTTGTTCAATAATATTATAATGTCATGCATTAAATAGCCAACTTAATTTATATTATGATGAAGTCTTGGATAAAATTTAAACCCCACTTAAATTACTAAAATTAAGTAAAAGAATTTTTAGAAAATTCGATTTCAAACAAAATGGACAAGTTAGGTAGAACCTATAGTTCCATGCCTACCATCAAAGGTAGAGATATGACGACCGCTACTGCACTTGATCACTATCTATGAGTCATGGAGTGGTCTTGTGTTGGAAAGTTGTGATCTCTACCAAGCATTGAAATGCTCGTGGGATGGAATCATCATTATGTTGTCCATGAGCTGCAGGTAATCATGATGCTCTATCTACATGAATGTTTGATGGGTATTATTTGGCACTTTGTACTATATGGGCTCATAAAATTAGGGTATATGGGAAGAGGTGAGGCAAAACAAACTTGAGAGTTGTATAGTGATACAATCAACAAAGAGTTGACTACTGATAGAAATATTTCATGGACTCATAAAATTGAGTTATGAAATATTTTTGTTGGACCTCAAGCTTACTAGAAAATTCGATTTCCCGAAATTCCATTAGGGGTGATGGAATTTGAAGAAAATAGTGCGAGATATTTAGTATCAAAAACCTCATATTAAATAAATATGTTTTTTCCATAGTTTACTCATTTTCTGTTTCATGCATGTTTTGTAGATTATTCTAATAAAATGGCAAAGAATCCACTTGCAACAATTCTTGAACAAAACAAATTAACTGGAACTAACTTTGTCGATTGGCTAAAAAACCTAAAGATAGTTCTTTAATTTGAGAAAATGACGTATGTCCTTGATGTCGCGTCTCCTTTGGTTCCTCTAATGGATATTGCTTAAGAGGCTTATGCAGATTACCTACATCATGTTGATAACAATCTGGAGGCTCGATGCTACATGCTGACATCGATGTTAAATGAACTACAGAGGCAGAATGAGGATCAAGATACTGTTTATGGGATCCTCCTTCACCTACAAGAGTTGTATGGTGAATGAACTCGGCAAACAAGATATCAAATCTCAAAAGAGCTTTTCAGATGTCATATGACTGAGGACTCTTCAGTCTATGACTATGGATTGAAGATGATAGTCCTCATTGAAAGACTGGTGTCCCTTGGAATCATCATGGTGAGCAAACTCTATACAGACCTTCTACTGCAGTCTCTACCGCCATCATTTGACACCTTTGTTGTCAACTTTAACATGCGCAACCTGAAGACTAGTCTTGCTAAGCTTGTGAACATGTTAAAGATGGCTGAATCCACCATGAAAAAAGACAAGCCAGTTCTGCTTGTTGGATCTTTTTCCAGATCAAAGGCTAAAAAGCCCAAGAAAGAAAACAAGAAAGAAAAGGGTTCCTCTAAACCCAACAAGCTAAAGGCTAAGGGCAGTGTCAAGAAGGTTTCTTCTCAAGCTAATAACAAGTGTCATTACTGCGGCAAACCAAGGCACTAGAAGAGGAATTGCAAGGAGTATCTTGCAAGCTTAAAGAGTTCAAGTATATATTTTGTTGAAATTAACTTGTCTATTAATAATACTTATTGGATATTAGATACCGGTTGTGGCTCACATATCTGCAATAATTTGCAGATGATGACAAGAAGTAGAAAACTAGATGGAGGAGAGATGGTCCTTAGGATGGGGAATGGAGCAAGAGTTGTTACATTAGTTATAGGGACCGTTAATTTAGCTTTAGAGAATGGTTTTAAAAAATTATCTGTTTGTTCTAGATATTATTAAGAACATTATCTCTATTTCAGTTTTGGATAAAGAAAGTTTTAGATTACCATTGAGAATGAAAATTGTTCAATTTTTAAATGTTCTAATTTTATCTATTCGAGTTATTTGATGAATTGTTTATATACTATTACTCCCCATAACCCTATTTTCACAATTCAACAAAATAAAAAAAAATAGATAATCATAGTTCCATTAGCCTATGGTCGCAAGATTAGGGCATATTTCTGAGAAAATGATTAAGAAGTTAGCACAATTGCTTAATCTAAAGAACGAGCAAGAACTGGCAACATGTGAATCATGCCTCAAAGGAAAGATGATCAAATCTCCATTTGTTGAACAAGTAGAGCGAGTCAAACATTTATTGGATTTGATCTATACTGATGTATGTGGGCCACTAAGTGTTAGTGCCCGCGGGAACTATAACTACTTTTTAACCTTTAACGATGACTTCTCTAAGTTTGATTATGTGTATCTTTTAAGGTAAAGTCTGAAGTATTTGAAAAGTTTAAAGAATTCAGAACTGAAGTAGAGAAACAAACTGGCTTAAGTGTAAAGACTCTTCGATCTGATCGGGGGAGGCGGGGGAGGCGGGTGAATACTTAAGCACAAAGTTTTTGAATTATTTAAAAGAGAATTGGATTCTCTCATAGTGAACTCCTCCTACTACTCCACAACTCAATGGAGTTGCGGAATGCAAGAATCAAACATTGTTAGACATGGTTTAATCTATGATGAGCTTCACTTCATTGCCTCTTTCATTCTGTGGCTATGCTTTGGAAATGGAGGCATACCTAATAAATAGGATGCCATCTAAAGTCATGTCTAAAACACTATATGAGATGTGGTGTGGAAAGAAACCTTCTTATAAATACCTTAGGGTATGGAGGTGTGTTGCTTATGTGAAGCACCAAACGGGAGATAAGTTGGATATGAGCTCCAGCTTATGCAAGTTTGTAGGGTATCCAAATGAGTCTATTGGATACTATTTTGAGGAATGCTACATTCCTTGAAGAAGAATTTCTTTTAGAGAGAAGTCGCAAAGTCGTAGAACTTGAAGAAATTCAAGAACCACAGAACGCCCCAATTGTCGTAGTAGATAACACACCAGCTAATCTAGGCCCTCTAAGGCATAACCTTTTCGAAGATCCAAAAGGGTCTCAAGTGTACCTAAAAGGTACAGCTTGTTGTTAGAGAACAAAAAAAAGGGACTCTCCTTGGATAATGATCCAAGAAGATATGGAGAGACGATGTCTAACATCGACTCGGAGAAGTGGCAAAAAGTTATGCAATTCGAGATGGACTCCATGTACTCCAATGAGGTATGGACCTTGATGGACTCACTGTAACACCCCTTAACCTAACTGTAGAGCTTAAACAATCTGATACGGTTAAGTCAAGAAATGTTAATTTTTTCATCAATATTAGAGTTATGGTTTTAATAAAAGTTCTCATTTTTAGCTAAAAGAGAAAGAACTTGAATCGTTTTAAACAAATCATATACATATATCAAAACTGAGTACATATGTTTACAAAACCATAACAGAGTGGCTTATTTAAAAATAAAACAGAGTTTTCAAAATAAACTATAAAATAGTTCGAAATATGGCATATGAACAAATCTATATCCGGCCGCTCTAGAGATTCAGTCAACCTCTAAACCTGTATATTTCCACCAGCATCACATGAATCTAACGAGCTAAAGGTTCAGTAAGATGAAACTGATGCAATAACAATTAACATATATGCACATCTCATAAATCATTAAATGCATTATTCTATTTAATAACTTTCATTCATAAATCATTCTTTAGGGCCCTTGAAGTGTGGTACCTAACTAATAGCGATAGACCGTATTTTTCGGAACCTGTTCATAATGATTGGCCAATAAGAGAACTAATTCGGGGTTTTTATATTTGGTCTTTCAACCTTAGGTATTAGCCATATTCTATCTCATTCATTGTGGCTTTCCTATACCGGTTTTTCAACCTCAAGTATTTGCCATCATTTGTTGGGACCGTCGGTCCTTCCCGCGTCCCTTGTCTACCTGACCATCAATCAAATACCATACTTCATTTTCAAAAATCTCATTATATTCTTAATAGTGTCATGCTTCATAAACCATAAATGCATCAAACATTACATCATTTGACAAACAATAACAATCACATTAAAACATGATTAAACATTATATGATTCTTGTGATACAACAAATGAAAGTTTCAACTTACCTCAAGTCCACTTTGTGGCAAGTGAAAAGACCAATCTCTTTGGAAGATAGGATATATTAAAGTCCTAACATAATCAAATCATGTACCATTTAATATCCTTTTTATAAATCATTTAGTCTATTCTAGTTAAAGTTCATATATATTTTTCAATCTTTTGTAAATAATTCCATATCAATTACATAACCTTAAAAACAATGCATACTCCATATTTTACTACTAATTCAAGACATTAAAAATTAGGGCAGCCATTAAATAACTAATAATTCAAACATAATTATTAGGGCAGCCCACAAAATATGAACACAATCCGAATTAAAATGATGTAAACTTGGTTCTAACTTAAATTGATTCCAACCTTCAATTAAGCAAACTAATTGCTATTGTTTACAATCATTTGTAGGCACCTTCAAACACAATATAAACATTACAAAATTAATAGAAACAAGTAAATTAAATAATTTCACAAGACTATCAATTTTGCTAAAAACTAGCTTAAGTAGCTTGGTTTTAGCTTCAAGTGTAACTTACTTAAGTTTTTAATCATACAAAAACATACTGAAACATGTAACCATCCAAGATCTTATAAATTCATCATAAGAAACATTGAAAAAGAGTATACCTTGATTAAGTTGGAATTAAGCTTCAAAATCAACAGTTTTCAAGCTTAAAAAGTGTGGAAACTTGTTCTAGTTTGTGTTCTATGGATTTCTATGAATTAAATTCAATTTTTGTGAGTATGAGAGTGTAGAAATTTGGAAGAAACTTATTAGAATAAGGGATGGTCATTTTTGAGGTGCTTCCACAAGAAATATGGATGAAAATGATTTCTTTGACCTTTCAAAGAAAGGTAAGTGGAAGATGATAATTGGTTGCATCATTCTTGGTGTCTTCTCATGCCAAAAGCCACATTCATGGGCTAAGAAGATAACAAAAATTGATGCTTTGGTGTTATAATCAAGTGTAATACGGTTTAAATGATTTCATGCAATCTAGTCAACCAACTAATCAAATTGCACCATTCTACATACTTTTAGTTCTTAGCCAAATGTAACATATTTAAAGCAAATATTTAGGCAAATAATCACTTTAGAATGTAACAAGTATGGAGCAATACGAATAATTCATTTCATGGTCATTCAACACATCAATCTTTCTTAACCGAGATACCGAGCTTTTCACTGCAAAAATACACTTAAGAAATATGTTAAATCAAGAAACAAAAGTTTGATCTCATATTTCATGTACTAATGCATGTTAAAGCATAACTAGAGCATATAATAACAATTACTCAAGTTCGTACAATCATGTTATTTGTATGCCATAATTCAATAATACACATTGATTAGATGCATATTCATGCAAGATGCTTATTATTGGCTATATAGGAGAAAATTGGGCATTACACCCACCATAAGGAATTGGTAGCAAATGGGTCTACAAGCGGAAGCTTGGAGTAGATGGAGAGGTAGCGACCTATAAGGCATGACTAGTAGCAAAAGGTTATACTCAGAAGTAAGGAATTGATTATGAGGAAACTTTTTTGCCAGTAGAAATACTTAAAGCCATTCGGATGCTACTGGTCATATCTGCATATTATGACTATGAGATATGGTAAATGGATGTGAAGACCACTTTCTTTAATGGAAACATTAAGGAAGAAATCTATATAAAGCAGCCAAAAGGCTACATATCCAGTGGGAATGAGCAAAAAGTTTGCAAGCTCCAAAGATTCATTTATAGACTCAAACAAACTTTGAGGAGTTGGAATATCCGGTTTGATGAAATAATAAAAACGTTTGATTTTTATAAGAATCCGGATGAACCATGTGTTTACAAGAAAGTTAGCGGAAGTGTAGGTACATTTGTTGTACTCTACGTTGATGACATCCTACTAACTGGAAATGATGTAAGGATGTTGCAGTCAACAAGGACTTGGTTATCCAATTAGTTTTCTATGAAGTACTTGGGAGATGCATCTTTTATCCTGGGAATAAAGATCTATAGATATAGATCTAGAAAGATGATTGGACTATCACATTCCATGTAAATAGACAAAGTGCTAAAAAGATTTTGCATAGAGGAATCTGAGAGAGGATTCCTACCTATGAGTCATGGGGTTTCACTCCCAATGTTATGTCTCCCAAAACACCTGAAGAGAGAGAAAGGATGGCTCGCATACCTTATGCTTCCACAATGACACAATTTTGATCAAAATTTTCCTATTTTTCTATGATTTAAAATTTATTTTTCTAAATTGAAAAATATTTTTTTTTTGAATTTTTTACCTTTAAAAAATTGTATAAAATTACTGGAAAAATATTTTTTGACTGAAAAAATTTTGAATTCTTTTTTAATAAATTCTGGAAAATATTTCCTATCCTTAGGCTACTTGGATGAAAATTTATAACTCATTTTGATTAATGTGCTCATTAAATTGTGTATGAAAATTAGTTTTTCATACAAGAAAATTATAGAATTGAGCATGTTTACAATTTTGAGTGTTTAGAAAACTTTCATCTTGTATTCTTAAATATTAGGATTGGCTTTGTGTTCAATCTAATATTTATTCCCGTTTTCTAGATATGACAATAATCAAACACACTCTTAACATTCTCCAGGGGAAGCTAGAGAAAAAAGAACTCCAGAGCATTTGGCAAAGTGGGAAATTTATAAGAATTATAAAATGGATGTGGATCACTCTTTGCCACAACATCTTTTGATAATGAAGGAAAAACATAATGATCTTCTTCATTTGGGTCACAATTTCAATGGATATAATTATTATATAGAATGTCGAATGATTAAAAATTCTCTACCCGAAAGTTATTATTAATGAAATAATTGACCGAGAGGGAAACATAGATCTTAAAAGTATTGAGATCAAGGTTGATTAAGATATGGAGGAAAGAGATAGAACTCAAGATGAAGGAATCATTATCTTTGAGGATAAATTCTGATCGTCCTATCTTAAAGTTCGCTCCAACAGATAGGCTTTCAGAAGGAATGACCAATATGGTGTCTCGTTTATGTGTTAGGAGAAAATTTTATTTTCCTTAAGGAGATGACTCATTATGTACATATGTTTGTTTTAATAGTATTTATGAACATGTTATGTAACGTATGTTAATGTACTTCATGCTACATAATATATATTTGCTTCAAAGTATGTATTGTGAATCTTTTAATGATGCAATAGTTTTAAGATTATGTGATGACAATACATGCTTATTATCATATATATATATATATGACAAGATGAATTCTTGTATAGCATGAGTTATGTAATTAAGAGGGAGCTTTTAGGTTGGAAGAATTTAAGTGATTCTCACCTTGAACTTATTGATATTTTGTTACTCCAAAATTAAATTTATGATAGTAAACATTTAGACTATAGATGATGATTGGGAACTGAATGAACTTTCGAATCTATACCATATGTAAACTTATCATAATATTAATTTTAAGTACAAAATTAAATGTGTATGTTTATTGAGCATTAACATGTGTAATCACCTTTCAAAATACATACCATGCATCAAAATCTATCATAGTTGATCTTAACAAAGGTGATAAACTAAATGGCGACAACTATGACACTTGGCGCTATAAGATTTGGTATGTACTAGATGAACAAGTTGCCTTGGAGGGCATCAACCAAATCATGCAAGACCCTGGTACGGGTAATACTACTCAACAGAGAAGGGATCAAGAGGTTTACCAAGTGTGGAAGAAGAAAGATTCCATTGCTCGTGCTATTCTGGTTAGCTCTATGATTGATGACCTCATTCACAAGTATGAGCAGCATGCTACTGCTCATGACATCTGGGTGTACTTTAGGAAAAATAAGAAGGTACGACTGTCACTCATCTGAGGAAGCTAACTATCAAGTTTGACACTTGTAAAAAGCAAGTTGATCACAGCATCAAACAACATCTAAGAACTATGTCAAATATGGTACGTGAATTGAAGTCAGCTGGTCATATCCTCTCTAATGAGCAGTAAGTTTAAGCTTAGATCCGATCTCTTCCTGAAAATTGGGAGTATCTAAAAGTCAATATGACTCACAATGATAGCATTAAGACTTTCTTTGATGTTGCTTGCCTTGTTGAACTTGAGAATAAGTGACTTGGTGTTGCGAAGTCCATAGCAAGTGCTTTTGTAGCTGAATCTAGTTCCAAAAAGGCTTCGGACTTTAAACACAAGAGAAACTGGAAGAAAGGTAAGAAAGGGAAGGAGATTGGAGAAGGGTCTAAGAAAAACAACCTGAATCCCAGCCACAAGATCAAATGTAAGCATTTTGGGAAGAAGAAAGATAAGAGCAAAATGAAGTGCTATAATTGTCAAGCACTTGGTCATTTCGCTCGTGAGTGCCCTAAGCCTAAAAAGATAGCACTTAATAATGCTTCTTTAAGTGTTATATATGTCTCTAGTACTATTTTATTAACTGAATCTTATCATGTGTGGATTATAGACTCAGGTGCATCAGACCATGTAACTAGAGATCGAGAAGTGTTTGTGGATTTTAGTCGAGTTTCTTGTGGTATGAGGTGGATATATGTAGGAAATAATACTCGAGTTGAATTCAAAGGCATTGGCACTTGCAAATTGGAGTTGCATGATGGTCAAACACTTATTCTACATGATGTCCTCTATGCAATGGAGATTCGGAGGAGTTTGATTTCTGTTATTGTTCTTCTAGGATTAAGTTTTAGCTTGAACTTTACTAATGGCTTGGTTCGTATTTACTATGGTAATATGTATTATGGGAATGGACATCTTAGGGATGGTTTTATGGTGTTGGAATATAACAAACAAATGCTTAACTATTATATTGATCATTATATTTCATTAAATGTGTGTTCATCTAGTGTTGCAAATATGGATGTTTATACTTGGCTTGCTAGATTAGGCCACATTAGGCAAGACAGGATGAATCGACTAATGAAAGTGGGATTATTAGGTTCTCTTTCTAAAGTTGATTTGCCTATGTGTGAATATTGTCTTGCTAGAAAGATGACATGAAAACCAATTGGAAAGGACATTAGGGCAGAATTTCCATTGCAATTAATCCATTCGGATATTTTTGGTCCAATGAGTGTGAAGGCTTGGCATGGAGCCTCATATTTGATAACATTTATAGATGATTTTACATGTTTTGGTCATATCTATTTGATTTCTCATAAGTCTGAGGCACTAGAATGTTTTAGACATTATGTAAATGAAGTGGAAAATCAAATGGATAAAATAATAAAAATTTTAAGAACTGATCGAGGGCATGAATATCTATCTAATCAATTCAAGGATCTATGTAATGAAAAAGGTATAATTAGACACTTGACTATTCCTTACACACCTCAGCAAAATGGTGTTGTTGAAAGAAGGAATAGAACATTGTTAGATACAACGAGGTCTATGATGGCGCAAACTAACTTGGCTATTTCCTTTTGGGGAGATGCTTTGTTAACTGCGGCATATATTTTAACCGAAGTGCCTTCAAAATTAGCATCTTCTACACCATATGAATTTTGGACTGGTAGAAAGCCAAACCTAAGCAACCTTAAACCCTGGGGATCAGCTGCTTATATTCATGACTCTTCTAATAAATTTGAAAAGTTAGGTCCTCGAGGAAAGAAGTGTATCTTTATCAGATACTCTGAGTGGTCTGAAGGTTATGTGTTTATAGGTGAACAAGATGATGGAAGTATTACTGAGACAGAATCACGAAATGCGATATTTCTGGAGAATGATTTTCCTAGTATAGGTGAAATAAAGGAAAGAGAACCTTTATTTGAGTTGCCTAATTTAGATAATGACTATGTACAAGAAGGATCATTAGAAATTCAAGAGGATGAGTTAACACTTGATCCTCGTGGGAGCAATTCTCATCAAAATAATCTATCTGAATCTTAACTTCGAAAAAGTAATAGAAAAGGTATGCTCAAACGTCATTATTTGATTGAAGGGCATGCTTTGATCATATCTCCATTAGATGAAGAAGAGCCTAAAAACATAAATGACGCTCTGTCTTATCGTTCAAAGGACAAATGGATTAAAGCAATGGAAGAAGAAATGAAGTCTATAGAATTAAACCATGTCTGTGAACTAGTTGATTTTCCATTTGGGAGTAAAGCTATTGAGAAAAAATGTGTTCTTAAAATTAAAAGAAAGGCTGATCGAACTATCAAGAGGTATAAGGCTCGACTAGTAACAAAAGGTTACACCCAGCAAGAGGAAATTGATTATGAAGAAACCTTTTTGCTAGTAGTAAGATTTACCTCTATTCGCCTACTATTGGCTATAGTGGCTAATTTGGATGTAGAATTACATCAAATAGATGTTAAGATAACTTTTCTCAATGGAGAACTTGAAGAAGAAATCTACATGGAACAACCAGTAAGTTTTTATCAAAGGCTAAGAAAATAAAGTCTGCAAATTGAATAGATCAATTTATGGCTTTAAGTCGTCTTCCAGACAATAGTATTTGAGATTTCACAAAGTGATAATCTTATATAACTTCATCATGATAGATGAAGACCATTGTATTTATGTTAAAAGGTCCAATAAAAAGTTTGTAATTCTATCTCTTTATATTGATGACATATTGTTAGCTGGTAATGATAAGGAGTAAGTTCAAACCATTAAGAATTTGTTATCTTCCAACTTCGAGATGAAGGATATGGGTGAGGCGAATTATATTCTTGGTTTTAAAATTCTTAAGGATCATTCTAAGAGACTACTTGCTTTGTCTCAAGAATCATATATTAAGAAGATTCTGGAATGATTCAGAATGGAAAGTTTCAAGCCCTTCGATACTTCTGTAGCTAAAGGCGAAAGTTTAAGCCTAGAAATCTGCCCAAACACTTCAGAAAAAAAACAAGAGATGTCTAAAGTTACATATTTCAGTGTTGTTGGGAGTCTGATGTACACTATGATGTGTACTCATCCCAATATTTGTTATGTCATGGGTCTGATTAGTAGGTATCAATCCAATCGAGGATGAAGACACTGGAGTGCAGTTAAAAGGATTTTTAAATACATAAAAGGCAATGCAGATTTTTTTTTTTATTATCAAGGAAAAAATCTATTACTAAAAGGATACACAGATGCTGACTGGGGTGGTGATTTGGATGAACATAGGTCTACTTCTGGATATGTTTTCTTGCTAAACGATGGTGCTATCTCTTGGAGAAGCAAGAAACAAACTTGTGTATTACTATCCACAATAGAAGTAGAATTTTTGGCATGTGCCTCTATAGTACAAGAAGGTGTTTGGTTGAGAAAATTCTTATATCATTTAGAGTAGTAAGCAGTTACGTGGGAGCTGTAATGATTTACTGTGATAATCAGTCAGCTATTGCTTACACTAAAGACCCTAAATATCATGGCAAAACCAAACACATCGATACAAAGTACAATTTTATCAAAGATATAATTGAGAAGAAAGAGGTAATTTTGATCCTCTTACTAAGACAATACCCAGAGATGTCTTTATGAGTCATGTTAGGTCTCTTGGTTTGCATAGAATGTAATTATAATTGAACATAAATATCTAAGATGTTATGCTCATTATTATTATGATACTTGATTATATATTACACATAACATGTTGTTTTATATGATATGCCTTCAACTTAAAAGTATGCCTGATAAGTTGAGATTGACTCTCTCACATAAGCAATCGCCTCTGACACAGAGTAGTGTGCATAGATGAGACAGTATTGAATTTGTTAATGACAAAGTCATACACATGTCACCTTGATAAAATTATCAAGATGAGATTACTACTTGAAATTTTATAATCGAAATAGATTTGCCACAATCCATTGGACTTGTCTAGTAGTGAGATGTGAGTTTTCTTAGATTATTATACTTATGGAGGACAAACAAGAGGAGAACTCAAATTAAGTGTTGTGACACACTTGAACTAAAATTTGTGCGATGTGTTATTTGAGAGTGAAAGACATACGCTTCCAAGTAAGAAGATATATATTGTAACACATGTTTTCATACCACGTGTGCTTATTTGACCATTAGGTAATGAGTAAATAAGTAATTGCTTTCTTATTGTGTGAGACTCGAAAGTTTATTTGACATCATTTTATACCCTTAAGACTTTCAACTACTTCTTGAAACTTTATTTTAGTGTTGCTATTTTTCTTTAGCATGTTACTAATAACCATGGATGATTCGGTAATACATTACTTGTCTAAGAAAGTAGCTATAATAGAGTTGAGAGATTTTAGTGGAAAAGGAATGCTAAATTTTACTGACACCTCTACCTGTATTCACAGCTCGCTAATTATATTTAACTTAGTTGTTAGAATATAATTGTGAATGCATAGCATGTTTTTCGAATCAAGTATGCTCTTGGATATATTGACGGAGTGATAAAAGATTTATTTATTAGTATAGTAAAAAGAAGTCTAAGGAATAGCGAGTTAATTGTTCTCATACATATTTGGAATTGAGCTGCTATATATCCTTAACCGGTGTATAGCTCTAAGCTCTTACTTCATATGCTCGCTAGTCACATAATCCATTTTGTTTGTATGAAATTAATGGTGTATTTATGATCACAATAGACGATGGTCCAGCCTTCATGTGCGAATGGGAGATGTAAGAAATAAATATATATATATATATATATATATAAAATGGGTTAACGGGTCACCCATGAGAGCTAACCTGACCCAAATGATTTAAAATCATTTTGATAGAAGTAGTTTGAGTGGGGGTGATTTCTTGGAACAGAAAACCACTCCACCACAATACGTTAAATAAATAAACCTCCCTATCAGAAGTTAACTCCTCGATTAAAATATTTCTTCTCTCTCTGTAAAAAAATAGAAAAGAAAACAACATAGAAAAGAATAAGCAAGAAGGGCTATTGTGATCAAGTGCATGTCACTATAAAAAATAGCATTTGGATTGTGAAAGTGAAGCTATTTCCATAACTGATTAGTTTCTAAACCTTGTTCAAGTATAAAAATACAAGAAAAAGTAAGTGAATCAATTTCAAATATCCATATTTTTAACATGAATTTACTAATAAAAATTCATCAAATTCGTTGTTTTGATTACGTTACATTTAAATGACACTGCTTCCAGCCAACTATAATCATTTTCTTACAGAAAGCAAAGTATTAATTCACAACAATTACAAGCTAACCAATAGATCAAACTATACCAGAAATCATTAGCAACGAAAATATCAACAGTTATTCATCAAAACAAAGCTGTATTATGCAATCTGCAATACATTCAAAAGCACGTTAAATTCAGTAGAGAGTTTTAAGTAAGCAAATGCTTTCTCCTTCTTTCTCCATCACAACAGATTATTACATGATATTTTAAGTAACTCATATGCAGACAAATTCACTTACTCAAAGACCGGGCCATTGTATTTATTTGGAACTACAAGGAACCCTGAAGACTCTGCTTTTGGTCTCTGTGAAACTGAATGAATCCCTAAAGCATCTGGATATAGCCCGCAAAGAAAATGCAAAGACTCCTGCAACCCTGGCTTAGAAATATCAACATGAACAAATAACCGATTGATGCTATCATCACCATTATCATCTCCAGAAACTCCAGGAACAATGTCAACCATTCTCATTACTGATATACTGATCTCCTCCGCTTTAGAACAGGACCCCCACTATCATGTGCCCCTTTTACAACTATGTATGGAGAAGGGGGGCTAATTTTCTGTGAAATATGAAAAAGTCTATGCAATAATTAAGCCACAGAACACTAAGCATCTTCTGTTACACCATCATAAGTATCTCACAAATCACCGGAATGGTTATTAGTCTGCCATAAGAAAGTACAGTTAGAGATGCTAAAAGTCGATAAGGAAACTCCCACCAAATTGCGAACTCAAATAATTAAACCCAACACTGCATAATAGATTAGATTGCGTTACACGAAAGTTGTTGATATGTATGCTTACAAGCATCAATGTCATCTAATTTTCACTGTCAGTAACACAAAACCCAAGAAGTGTTCGTACGCACTCAGACTTATCCTAAATCTTTCATGGAGTAGTGGTGCCTTGAGTAACTATTAAATTTGTGAAAGTGTAGACTGAATTAACATTCAGATGTGTTATAAGCAAGAAACTTGGTATGGTAAGCTAGGTAATCCTGTGGAGCACATTATGCAATTTGCAGACATGCCAATGCCAATACCCATGTACTTCATATCGATTACCTAACAGGAACCTGGAACACTTTACGGTTATTTGCACTGCAATATACATAAAAACACATCCGCAAAATTACGCTTTTGTGTTTGGACCACATACTCACTCCCCCTAATAATACAAGCACATCTTAAAGGTTGAAGATGATAGTCGCATTTAGAAGTTTAGAGGGACCAACCAAAATAAACTAATTCGTACCAAATAAGTAGATTCTAATTCCACTGATAGGGAATTGGAAATCAGCAAATGTACATAAATTTATACACAAATTTTCATTTAAAATCCCTCAAGTTGCAAACAGACCTCGTCTCCCCGACTGTAACATTAGCCAACACAGACCGCGGGCATGGACGTATAATGAAAATGAGAAGAAAAATTAATACTTGACCAGAAATTCTTTTAAAATTTGAACAAAAAGCAGCAGCAAAAGAAACAACAGAACTAGAATCCCAATAAAACCTCCAACATTCCTAACAAAAGGGCACCAGAAACTTCTATACGGTTATACTTTCATTTACCATGTAATCCATATATATATTATATACATATTTATATATAAGTATATAATAACATTTCTATGCAATTAATATATACATGAGTACATACATAAATAAAGAGAAAAAATGATAGAGAAATTGCTTACCGGAGGAGGGGTCATCTTGGAGACTTTGAGGTAGTGGTCTTTGAGGGAGCGGAGGATCATGGAGTTCACAGTGTACAAAGCGGTCGACGATGATCGGGATGCTATCGTGCGCCAGCGCACTAGAGCCTTCCTCCTTCCTCTCCCAAACACTCACACTTCTTTGTAGCTCTAAAGAGGTTTAAGGTTTTTCGGTCTTTATGTCTCATTGTCTTGCACTTGAAACAACGTTGTTGGATGAGATGAATATAAATAAGAAAAAAGTACTAGTATAGTAAGGGGCGTTTGATTATGTTTTGTAAAATTGTATTTGAAAATATTTATATAAGAGTTTTGAAGATGGGTTTACAAGGGTAAATTGTATTTTTTATTCCATAGGTGATGAGGGATGACCCAATTTCTAGAGATCCAATGATCCAACTACTAAAGGCCCAAGATGATCCGACACTAATAATCATAATCCATGGGTTCTAAGGCCCAACATGGACCCGGGATGATGGTTGGAGTTTTTATTTGGTGTATATGGTGCATGGCCCATGTTGGGCCCTCAGCTTCTCTCGAGTTGTGATGCTTCAGTTCATTCTAATATTATTGGTTATATCAACATATTATAATTATGAGATATGGCAAAAGAATGTGATGATCATTTTTCTTAATGGAAAAATTATAAAAGAGATCTATATGAAGCAGTCTGAAGGCTTCATATTCAAAGGGAGTGAGCAAAAGGTTTGCAAACTCTAGATGTCTATTTATAGAGTAAAGTAGGCTTCTCGAAGTTGTAACATCCGATTTGACAAGGCAACCAAATCACTTGGTTTTCTCAAGAATCCAAATGAACTATGTGTTTACAAGAAAATTAGTAGGAGTAGGGTGACATTTTTGATATTATACGTTGATGACATCCTACTCATTGGGAATGATGCAAAGATGTCGTAGTCAACAGTGATGAAATGTCAAAATTATCAATAATTATATTCATCAAGTGATGAGTTTATATTTTCACAAGTTCATGATAACAAAAATTGAGTATAAGTTGTCAGTAGCAATTAAATTTGTCAAATGGGCTGGTTTTACCAAGTTCGGCGTGTCTGAAATCAGTCTACGACCTGCCCATGATTATAGTTTGTGCTACCTGAATTGATTTTACATATATGATTTGGGCCCCTATTGGGCCCATACATTAAAATCAAACCAAACCTACGAAGTTGTCTATGTAGTTCTACATAAAGGATTTGGGAGAAACATCTTTTGTATTGGGGATTAAGATCTATAGAGATAGATCTAAGAGGATGCTTTTCTAATCCACGTATATATATAAAATGCTAAAAAGATTTAGCATGGAAGAATCTAAGAGAGGATTCTTGCTAATGAGTTATAGAATTTCTTTTTTTAAATCTATGTCCCCAAAAACTCCGAAGGAAAGAGAAAAGATGACTTGCATACTTTATGCATCCACTATAAGAAGAATAAAGTATGCAATGCTACATACTAGGCTTGATTTTGCATATGTTTTGAGTGTCACGAGCAGATATCAGTCCAATCCGACCGAGAAGCACTAAAAAACCATAAAGAACATCCTTAAGTACTTACGAACAACTAAGGATATTTTCTTGGTTTATGGTTATGTAGAGCTAAAGCTAGAGTGTTCTACCAATTTAGCTTCTAGCCTGATGTAGAGAACTTCAAGTCAATTTTCAAATTTATATTTACCTTGAATAGTGGTGCGATAAGCTAGAAGAGCTTCAAGCAAAGGATGACTACAAATTTTACCACTGAGGCTGAGTACATTGCAACATGTGATGCTGTAAAAAAAGGCTAGTTAGATGTGGAATTTCATCCAAGAGTTGGGTATAGTTTTAGCAATTATTGATCTGTTACTAATATACTGTGATAATAACTGGGCGATTACACAATTAAAGGAGCCAAGTTCTCATTAATGATTTAAGCACATCATGAGGTGATACCATCTGATTAGAGAAATCATTAGTACGGACTATATCAATGTGGAAAGAGTTATCTTAACAAAAAATATAATAGGCTCAATGAGTGTTTAAAGGACATTTTGAGAAAATGAGCCTTAAATACATGTGTAATTGGCTAGGTCAAGTGGGAGATTATTAGAATAGCAATAAGTCAATTAGATTGACCATATTTTATACGCTTGAAAAACACTTTCTTATTTGATTTAGATTAATAAAATGCAATCTTCATCTTAAATATGCTTTATTAGAATTAGATGAAGTTCTTATATCATATATGGCTATGGGGTATGGTCGCGCTTAGAATGATGATTATGGAATATGAATCTATGTTTGTGATCTTAAAACTCATTCCAAGTCAAGGGTCTATTGAGAAGGGATATGATAAACCTATTAAGATGTGCACATACAATCCAAGTTCGCAAAGAGAGTGTCTCATTCCATAGGCACATGTGTTGTGACACTAGTGCATGTGTGCCGGTGCTTGTTAGAGAACAAATACGTTAAACAAGCCCACTTAGAAATGCGTAAGGAAATATTGATTGTTGAATAACAATTTTCTTTGTTATAATAGTGTATGAATTAGCCATTTGACTTGAAGCACTGTTGTAAACTTGTGTAAAACATGATGCACTTTGATTTATTTTCAAATTACTTGCCAATCGCAATGGATATTTTAGATGTATTATCTTCGGGTATGGAGGTTTATGAGTCAACAAAGGATCCATCATCTATCTCGTAAAATAGATGAGTCTATAATATTTTTCCATGGTACTTGATTCTGAAAAAGCATAGCCATGGTTGGATGAGTAAATAGGAAATATGTTTCCTATTTAGCATCAACGAACTAAGATAGTAGGAATGAATTTATAGAATTAAGCTACTAGTGATTCGACTGCTAATTAATGCCCTATGCTTAATCGGAAGATTAGTTAATGGCAGGATTGTACTTGCATGGTATTCATAATTGAAAAAATTCACCTTTTTTCCATCTGTATTTAGATTTTTATGGCGTGTTGCTAGACACTAACTATAATTGGTGAGATTTTTGAAATTAATAAGTTAATTCAAAAATAATTATATAATTGAATTAATTAATCAGAATAACTAAATAATTATTTAAATAAGTCAAGAGTTTTGAGCTCACTATGGATAAGACTAAGGGGTCACAAACAAATTCCACAAGTTTATTTCTTGCCAAAATAATAATTCAACAGTCGGATTGAATTTAGTTAATGTGATGAATTAAATTAAACTTAATTATTTCAAATAGTTAATTGATTTAATCAATTAATTAATTATTATGGATCTTTATAATTCTTGGGATGAATTTAATTGCTTGAATTAATCAAATATGACTCAATTGACTAATTGGGTTAAGGTCCACTTGGTTTGTAAGAAACACTGGGAATTAAATAGGGATTTGATTACTAATTAAACTGGTTTTTGTCTTGTACTTGGAATACGAGACTTATTTTATAAAGTACAAGTTAGACAAGGAAAGGAATTTCACAAGATGGAATCGTAGGATGCTATAAAAGCACCTTATATGGCCAAAAATTGTGCTTGCAAATTTTCGGTCATTCCCTCTCTCTGTCAAATATTTTTTTCTGTTTTCTTTGTGCAAGCACTCTACAAAACTCTAGTTTTTGTTTTATATTTTGCATTAATTCTTATATTCACTACTTGAATTGAAAGTTAATCAAATCACTCATAACATATTATATATATTCTTATTCCATACACAACTTTTTTAGGTTAGAATTATCGAATTGTGCTTTAATAGTATAAAAACAATCGTGTATGAACATCTAAGATGTGAATATACTTAGAGGAACGAAATTCTAAGCGAATTGAATATGTCAAAAGGGTTGAATTCTTGAACAGTTCATGGAGAGATATGAGTCATTTCTAAAATATCTTCATCAAAAGTAAACATTAGATAACATTTTAAACTATTTACTTGATGTATTATACGGATGTAAAAAATGTATAGCCGATCAATCGTATCAAATCCGAGACACACGTTTTATGCGTGAGATGTATGTTTTATTAAAATTTTAAATTCCACTGCATTTAGTATCCCATAATTTTGTGAATCTAATATTTTTTACTTTATCAATTTTTCATTTTAATAAGGGTTAATAACATTTTGTCATCCAAACTATGGCCGTTTTTACACTATACCATCTTAACTCTTTTTTTTTTTTTTTTGTGCAACTCAACATCTAAATTATACGGATTTTCTTACTTTACGATCCAGGATCCCACCAACGGAATATTATACCAAAATTCCAGTACATTCGTGATACATGTCAAAGTTATCGCAATTTACCACCCAAACTTTACAAAAAATTTCAATTTGCCACCTCACTTTAAAAAAAATTAAAAAAATTATGTATATACTTGTATTTTATCTGTTTTTCTATTACTTATTCACAAAATTAGATTTAATCAACTTATTATAAAAAGTTATACTGTTAATAAAATTATTTTTTTGGGTATTCATTTTTAATTTTCTTGTTAAATTACAAATTCTATTCTTTAATTTACTTTATTAAATCTTAAATTAAAAGATATTATAATTATAAATTAAAAATGAGAAAACACATAAATAATTATTTCTGAATTTGTGGTGAAAAAAATTATAGATGTAAACCAACGTAAATTTGAATATATTAGAATGATTTTTGAAAAATAAATTAGTCTAACCTCAAGTAAAATACAAAGATAAAAGTATTATAATCTTACTACAATTAATTATTTTATATTTAAAATTTTATTATTGCTCCTAATCTGTATAGAATTTTGCTAATTTATAATTATAATTTATTTTAATTTTGAATTTATTAAAATAAAATAAAAAATAAAATTTATAATTTAACAAAAAAGTTTAAAAGGAATACACAATTATATTTTTTATTAAAATAAGTGTTGATTAACATATGGAGCATTCTTGATAGAATTTTGGTGGAATATTCCGCTTACAGGAGTTGTTGATGGTAATGTGAAAAAAAAACATGTAGTTTATGTGGTTAGTTACAAAAAAAAAAGAAAAAGTATAATATAAAAATGATCATAATTCGAATGATAAATTATTTTTAATTAATTTATTAAATACATGTGTAGCTTATATCCGAACATATTAATATATATATATATATATATATATATATCAAATTAGAATAGAAATTTGGTGACACCTAAGAGGTAAGTTTTCTTCCCAAAAAGAAAAAAAAAATCCTAGTTTGAAACAAAATTATGCAGTAATAGTAATTGAAAAAGAGAAAAAAAAGAGTAGACGACAACTCCAACACCAGAATATACGCACACACTTGGCCTGCTTGGCTGCCTTCCAAACCATTATATACAACACACCTTACGTACACTCTTCTCTTTTGCTCCACACTCTCCCTCCAATGGCCGCCAACTCACTCCATCTTGCCTTCCTCCTCCTCCTCCTCTCCACCGCCACTCACCTCCGGGCCGCATTGCCGGAAAAGACGGCACCCATCAGCTCCAACTCAATCCTTATCGCCCTCTTAGACTCTCACTACACCGAACTCTCCGAGCTGGTAGAGAAAGCCCTTCTCCTCCAAACACTCGAAGAAGCAGTTATCAAGCACAACCTCACCATTTTCGCACCCAAGAACGAAGCTCTGGAGCGCGATCTCGACCCCGAATTCAGGCGCTTCCTCCTCGAACCCGGCAACATCAAGTCCCTCCAGACTCTCCTCCTCCATCACATCCTCCCCATTAAGGTCACTCACCGCGACTGGCCCACCAATCCCACTCGCTCAACTAGCCACACCGCGCTCTCTCATGATCACCTCGAATTCTCCCGCAGCGCCACCTCCACTGCTTCTTGCAGTAATTTCGTAGGGGCTGTGAAGGTTGTACATTTCAACTCCGTAGTCCGACCCGACGGAATCATCCACGGCATAGAAAAAGTAATGGTTCCGAAATCCGTCGAACGAGAATTCAATCATCGGCGCAATCTGCGATCGATTTCCGCAGTTAAACCAGAAGGGGCGCCGGAAATCGACCCCAGAACGAACAAACTTTCTAAAAGAAAGGCGAATTCAGTCCCAGCCGATGGAGCCCCGAAGCTATCAATCTACGAAGCCATGGCACCCGGACCTTCTTTGGCTCCGGCGCCAGCGCCCGGACCCGGCGGGCCTCACCACCATTTCGACGGCGAGAAACAAGTCAAGGACTTCATCCAGACCCTCCTCCTCTACGGTGGGTACAACGAAATGGCCGACATTTTGGTCAATTTAACTAATTTAGCCACGGAAATGGGGAAATTAATCAGCGAGGGGTATGTTTTGACGGTTTTAGCGCCGAACGATGAAGCCATGGCGAAGCTGACGACAGAACAATTAAGCGAGCCAGGCGCGCCGGAGCAAATACTATACTATCACATTGTGCCGGAGTATCAGACTGAAGAGAGCATGTATACTGCGGTGAGGAGATTCGGAACGGTGTCGTACGACACGCTGCGTTTGCCGCATAAGATAGTGGCGAGGGAGGCTGATGGATCGGTGAGATTTGGGGAAGGTGAGGATTCGGGTTATTTATTCGACCCGGATATTTATACCGATGGGAGGATATCGGTGCAGGGGATTGATGGGGTGCTTTTTCCGCCGCCGGAGGGGAAGAAAAAAGAAGTTAAAGGGCTGAAAATTGCTGATCAAAATGCTAAGATTGTTACCATGGCAAGAAGAGGTACGCTAATTCTCTTTTTTAGTTTTATTGATGAATTCTGTAATGCTATTATCAAGATTTTTCGGCGGTGCCGGCGAAGGGATAGTGTCTGTCGGTGTCGGTGGCGGTGGGTGAGGGCGATATTGTCCGTATATGCGTTATTGTGTTTGTTGCCATGTCAGCTGTCTATGATGAAATTCATTTATGTTCTGATGATGGTTCCTGTGGTACAAGTTTGGAATAATAATAATAGCAACAACAATAATAATGTAGCAGGAAATAACCATGTGCGTGGTGTTAAGATAGGAGAAAACAATTTTCATCATAAACAAAACTTAGTGAAGACTCTGTCTAAATCTGTTTTGGTTGTAAAGAAGTGAAATTTATAGCCGGTATTGTGGTCTAAGAGTTTGTTTTATTGATTAGATTACACGACTACTTAATAATTTCAGTTTGAGATAAAAAAATATTTGAACACTAGGCATTGTTGTTTAGCATTGTTCTTTGTTGAGTTCAAAACAAATCTTTGTATGTAGAAAGCTGAGACTATGTACTGTAGTTTTATTGTCATACATACATCAATATATGTTGTGTGCGCTTTCCTCAAATATTAGAGCTATTTGGGATGTAAACCTGTTTTCTTGGATTTCTTATCCCATATAGGAAATTGATCAATAATATGGGATTTGAGCTTCTTTGCTGTCTTGTTGATCAGTAACTTTTCGTGTAAAGAATTTGGGGCAGTTTCATTTGTCTGTCAATTTATATATATCATTACCTCCATAAAAATAAACTTGGGGATTAATGTAAACTGCAAGACTGTCGGCGGGCTTGAGGAATTACTTCAATTCCAAATGTTGTTTACAGTCTCTGCCTCTCTCTCTCTCTCTCTCTCTCTCTACTTTCGGTTAGTGAATTGTTTGACTATAAGAAATTCCAACCACTAATAAGAATAAGGAATCGTTCCCGAATATTGACCGAACCATCCTCCAACTAAACCAAACAGCTTTAAGTATCTGTCTGGCTGTCTCTCTTTCTACTATGTGTATGGTGTATGCCTACCCTTGAATTCAATTATAATAACATCACTATATATGTTGACTTGATTTATGCACGACATAATGTGATTTTGTTTCATAATCTTTTTAATTATAATTATTGTGTACAAAAACCAGACAAGAACCATAGTACTTGCACGTCTGCATTAAATAGTTGGTGCTCGACAGATCCAAATGCTGAGTTACAATAACATGTGTGGAAACCAAGTTGGATATATTAACTGGTAGATCTGAAGCTAACATGCTGATGAGATTGCATTATGAACATTCATGGAAATCTACTTCATAAATGCTAATATCTTGCTAGTTATATGAATTTTGAAGTGTTCTTGTTCATATATACACTTATAATTAAATATATATACATGTCAAATATACATTGTATATAATATAAGATACAACACAAAATTGGAATATACGATCTCAAAGTGGTGATTCTCAACTTGCATTATATTATAATGTAACTAATAGTTAAACAGCAGTTGACCAATAAATGTTGCACATATTTTACAACAGGTAAGTTACTTGAAGTAGCATGCAGAACGCTCAGGGCCTTTGGACAAGATTCCAAGTTTAGCGCATGCAAGGGAAAATAACCCGCTTCGCCTACAAAACCCCAACAAACAGAGGAAAGGTGAAACTTTCGTATCTATTCCTTCGAACTATCCATACGTTGCTTTTGAATAGTTGGATATAATCCTGCATATTTCTTGTTTTACCTATACTATGACTCGATTCTGCTCGATTGCTTAATCACGGAAAGAACTCCAAATAACTTACCACCCTGTTATCATCCGTGACTAATTAATCAACCCCATAGGGTCTCTGAAAAATGGATCGAATTTGAACAAGCTCTGGTTGGTGTACAAATAACTGTACTCTTTAGTCCTTCAAGTATCATGTCTTTCCACATTAGGTAGCACTGGAATTGACCTTTAGCCTGATAATATATGCATTTTGTTCATTGCAGGCAATCAGCAATGTATGGTATAAGCACTGGTAGGATCAGTGCCTCCACAGAGTAAACTGCAGCAATGGGGGTTGGGGGGGGGGGGGGTGGAGTTTACCTTAGCTATATGGAGTTTCAGAAGATTTTTTGTATTATATATTTTTGTGTTTGTGTAATCAATTATGTTCCTGGCTTGGAGAGGGTATCTATCAAGTATACTGGTGGGCAGATCCCCCCTTCCCACCCCACCCAAAAAAATGGCTGGTTGGGTGGGTGGTGGGGTTTATTCTATATTTTTTTGTAGGTGGAGAAAGAAGTAATGGTGGTGGGAGCTACATCAATAATTATATTATGAAAGCCATTGCAATAATAAAGGGCGATATTTTGTTTTTTGTTTTTTGTTTTTTCCCCCTTTTACCCTTTTGATCAGCTACCAGCTCAAGTAAAGAAAAGCCAGTCCATTATTAGCTTTTTAAACTCATGTTAAAGCACAAGTATAAGATACTATCTTTTTTTTGTAAAACATGGATAAAAAGTTTAAATGTATCTTTAATAAAAGATATAAAGGAAAAAGACAAAATCGTACACAAATTTAAAGTATTTTGGCTTATAAAAATAAATAATTACTTCAACTAATAAGTTGGAAGACATATTCATGAATATTATGTACGCTTCAAAAAAGTCTAACGTCTTATGGTAGCATAATAATACTTATTTACGAGAGTAAATACTTTTGTTACATGATAAACTTTTGGAGGAAAATTTGATATTAATCGCACATAAAAAAGAAAATCTTAGGTGGCGTTTCTAAGCAAGGAGTATGTCGCAGGTTTTTTTGGCTTTTGGCAAAGCTTCTGAAACATTTAATTATATTCTAGGATTCCAATGAAGTTACATTTTACCTGAATTAATTTTGTCAATTACAAAAGAATCATACTTTCCGCACGAGTACAAAATATTGCGTCTGTACAAGGTGTAATATGTTGACAAAGTTGCTTGCAATATGGAAAATATGTTTTTTGTCTCATGAGAAAATAAAAGAGTTTAATATTCTTTATAAAAAAATAAAATAAAAATACATGTTTAAATTAAAAACTTGAAAGAAAAAGTGGAAAAAATATTTTTTTTTATATATTTGTGTTTAACGTAAATGCACATGGCACATGTATCTAAGAAAATGTATAAATAAACTTCTATTTATTTATTTATTGTCGAAATTATGTTTTAATTAGTTTTTAGAAAGTAGAAATAATTCGAATTTTCTGACAAAATTCAAAGGTTGCAGTTGTAGAATCTCTTCTTAAAAGCTGTACATCAAATCATAATAGTTTTCAGTTTGATTCAAAATATTGCAATGTTCGAAATAACCATTGATTCAACAATGCAGAGATTGGAGAAAGAGTGCTAAATTCTCTACAAATACACAAGGCCAATGTCAACTATTATATATTAGAATTTCATCTCCTGTATTCACATAACTCTCAAAAAATTTCATTGTACCTCTTGAGGCAAGTTTTTAAAATTGCTATTTGCAAACTTTAGATGACTTATTATATCTTAAAAAGTGAGTTCTCATTTAAATTGTTAGCAAATTCATAATAAAAATAATTATCATTTTAAATAACGTGTGATCACACCTCAAATTTACATCAAATTCATACTTTTAAAATTCATTTTATTTTTGATTTTTTTTTAATTCCTAACAGACATGGCCTAAGAATTTGTTTTGTCATATGCTTTCTTTCGTTTTAATTTTTTGTAATGACATTCCGATTATCATTATTCAGTTGAATATTCTCATAAAAATTAAGAAAGAAACTAAAACATCCACAACTCTGAAACATATTGGAAAAAGTGTAACTTTTCAAAGATCAAATTAGAGTAATTTTGTGAAGCATATATTATGATATGGGTTATAATATTAAATAATTATTTTATCTTTAGAAAACTCATAAATAACTTAATAGGATTGAATTTGCGTCTTTTTATGTGATTTCCGACTCGATCCGAAGATCGGGTTGAATATGACCCAAAATGTGTTCCTTAGATCCTCTTGTTGTTTGTAGTCTGAGGTCTCCTAAATGAAGACACTTGTCACAATTAGAAGACCCACATTTGTATAGAAAAACTATAAATAGTTCCTAACATTAATCACAAGGTAACTTCCAAATATTTTACTCACTTCATTTACCAATTTTTAGTGACATGTAGACCTCGATTTGACTTAAGTTTCAGAGGGTCTTAGCTGGGGTCGTCCCCAACTAGCCTGATGTGCGCTTATTTTGCAGGTCTTTCCAAACTCAAACCATATTACCTCGCAGACCTCTGAAACTCGATCATGAACCTCAAAGGTAATTACTGACACCTAAATCAGTTGGTGCCATATATGGGAAAGGTCCAACTAGAATACATGTCCGAAGTACCCAGTATACTTATAGAAACACCTAAGAAAGCTATTGAGAATCCGCAACATGTTTCTTCACCATCTACATCATTGCAGGCTCATCCTGTGACCCTAGGATGACCAAGATCATATAATTTCCATGAGAAAATAAGATTTTGATAGAATGGTTGAGGAAATCGGCCTTTAAATGATCCAAGAACATGAGAAAAAGGAAAACACACCCCCTACACTCTTAATGCCTCCTAGTCCACACCAAGAGCAAGCCGGGGAGAAAAATGCGAAAATGTTAGAGTGTCGAATCTGACGCTTAAGGCTAGAAGATATGGAAGAAGCAGAAGAGGTTGTAAGGAAGACCACCCATTCCCAAGTGAAACTACATAAGAGACAAGAGCAGAGGCCTCTGATAGGTCTTAAGGTATCTCATCAGTCTTTTCCCATAAGGGATAATGTGCAAGAGCTCAGTGACCACAATGAGCAAGCAACTCATAAATTAGAAAAACTAAAAAGGAGGGGAGCGGTGATGTCTGCTCTACAAAAGAGAGAGTCCCTATTCTATGCTGAAATATTGTCCGAGGTGGTCATTTCAAACTTCAAGCTCCCTGACCTACCTTCGTATGATGGAAACAAAGACCCCTAAGAACACTTAGCAACTATTGAGTATGTGATGCATTTATACGGACAATCAGATGCCATCAATGCTAGGATCTCCATTACCACCCTCATAGGAAGGGTGCAAGAGTGGTTCACAAGCTTGCCCTATGGAATAGTGGTATCATATGATCAGCTAGTATGCAAGTTCCTTTTTCATTTTTCTAGTAAGAAAAAGGCAAAAAGGTCAGCAACTTATCTATTCATGATAAGATAGGAGGACGATAAGCTTTTGAGAGAATTCATTAATAAATTCAACAATGAAGTCTTGGAGGTTGAGGACCTTAGGATAGATATGATGATCAACATCTTGATCCATGCCCTAAAAAATGGACCTCTCGCCTCTGCTTTGGCAAGGTAACCTTCGAGGAATGTGGAGCAGTTAATGAAAATGGCCTAGTACTATATACATGATGAAAAAATGAACATATTGAGCGATCGAGAAAGGAATCATTAAGCCGGTTCATGATATAAAGGATCCCAAGGAGGCTCAATGACCCCAATCTGAGAAAGATCGGGATAGAGATCCAGCTAGACCACAAGAAAGGAGATTTCAAAATTACACTCCACTCAATTCACCCCAACTACATGCATTGATGGCAATTGAGAACTCCCAAATGTTGAGATGGCTAAACAAGATGAGACCAACTCCAAATAAGAGGAACTCGGATAAGTATTTCCACTTCCATAAAGATCATGGCCATGATATAAAAGATTGTTATTGACTGAAAGATGAGATAGAAAGACTTATACAATAGGGGTACTTGCAAAACTTTAAAGAAAAAGGTGAACCAAAAAGAGAGAACAATTAAAAGCGTCGCTCTCGGAGTAGGTCACAAGGTCGAGATCGATAGGGTCGTGATAAAGAAAAGAGACCCCAAAAAGTAAACCCTCTAAGGGATGAGCGAATAGGTGATAATATGTCCCATAAGGGAGTGATACAAATAATTGTGGAAGGCCCCCAAATTTGAGTGATTCCCAGAATGCCAAAAAAAGATATGCAAGGAGTTTGAAGTGGAAGAGAGGCGAGATCACTAGATAATGAATATATAATACTTCAAGCCCATAACATTTAATGAATGTGATCTGAAAGGTTTGATCCCTCAACATAATAATCCCATGGTCATTACAACAGACATTGTTAATTATGCAGTTCAAAAAGTATTAGCGGATAATGGAAGCTCCACATATGTGATATTTTTACAAGTATTGAGAATAATGGAGCTTGATGTCACAACTATATATCTGGTGAACACCCCATTAATTGGGTTCAAAAGGAGTAATGTAGTTTCCCTGGGAACTATTGACCTCCCAACCTCACTAGGAACAGGCCCGTAATGAAACACAATCCTAATTAAATATTTGGTCGTGGATGCGCCATTCACATGTAATGTAATTTTAGGCAGATCAGAGCTAAACCAATTTTGGGTTGTGGTATCTACATATCACCTTAAAAATGAAATTCCATACTAAGGCTGGGGTTAACAAGGTCAAAGGTGACCACAAGATAGTAAAGGAGTGTTAAATCTCTCTTTGAAAGAGTAAGAAGAAACAGACCCCATTTAAGCCAATGGAGCATAGACACTCTTCTTACGAAATTGGAGAGGGTTCTAATAAGAAGATTAAAGGGGAAGAGTATTAGATCGAGCCTTCCAAAGAATATAAGGTGATTGAATTAAAGTTGGGCAATCCAGAGAAACTTACAAGGATAGTTTCAAAATGAGCCCTCGACCCTCGAGCTCATGATGGTTAATTTTTTTAGAGAGAATGTGGATGTATTTACATAGAAGACAATAGATTTTGAGGGCATTGATCCTGAGGTCATTGTCCATAATCTAAATATTGACCCCATCATCAAACAACTAAAATAGCAAAAAAGAAATTTGGAGGCAGAGAAATGTAGAATCATTGAATAAGTGGTTAATAAGCTCCTTGAGGCTGGATATATGGTAGAGATCCAGTTCATGGAGTGGCTACCAAATGTGGTTGTGGTCCTAAAGATCTCGGGCAAATGGAGAATTTACACTGACTTTATCGATCTAAATAAAACATGACCTAAAGATCCCTACCCCCTTCTCTGAATTGACCTCTTGGTGGATTCGACAATAGGATGTAAACTGTTAATCATGATGGATGCATATCAAGGCTACTATCAAATCTTCATGGTAGCAGGAGGATAAGGTAAAGACTAATTTCATAACTAAAAATTGAATTTAATGCTATAATCTGATGCCTTTTAGTTCGAAGAATACGGGTGCAAATTATCAAAGGTTGGTGAATAGGATGTTTAAAGATCTCACTGGCTTGACCATGAAGGTTTATGCAGACAACATGCTTGTCAAAAAAACTAAGGAAAAGGATCACTGGCTCATCTAGAACAAAATTTTTTGACCGTAAGGTGATATAGGATGAAGCTGAACCTAGTAAAGTATACTTTTAGAGTTAGAGGATGAAAGATTTTGGGTTTCATGGTAAATCAAAGAGGGATAGAGGCGAACCCAGAGAAGATAAAAGTTGTGCTTGAAATGATCTCCCCGAGGTCATAGGTCCCAAAATTAACTAGGAAAATAGCATCATTTATCTCAAGGCTGTCGAATAGAAACTTGCCCTTGTTCGCAACCTTGAGAAACATGAAAAATTTCAAATGGACTGAATAATATGAAAAAGCCTTCCATGACCTCAAGCAGTATTTGACCTCCCAACCTTTTTTGACTAAGCTTGTGAAAGATGGACCATTATACTTGTATTTGGTGGTCTCGACTCATTCGGTGATCTAGGTACTGGTTAAAGAGGGAAAGAAAATGTGCATAAGCCTGTGTACTATGTTAGTAAAATATTACAAGGAGCTAAAGAAAGAAACTCGGAGGTAGAAAAATTAGCTCTTGCTTTGGTGGTATTAGTTAGGAGGCTAAGACCATATTTTCAGTTTGACGAGATCATTATCTTGACTAACCAACCTCTTAAGCAGATTTTGGCTTGACCCAAGCTTTTTGGTTGTTTGGTCAAATGGTTAGTCAAGTTGGGTGAATTTGATATTAAATATTGGATATGTTGGCTACAAAGTCCTAAATATTAGCAGATTTTCTGATTAAGATGGTCAAACCTTAGAAGAATAGATCTTAGAAACTTGGATGCTATATATTGATGGGTCAGTTGTGACCTCAAATGGAGGAGCTAGGATCCTCCTCCATGGACCCAATGACCTCGAATTGGAGATTGACCTGTAGTTGGAATTTGATGTGATGAATAATGAGGCGGAGCTAGCACTAAAGTGCTAAGTGAAAAGACTCATAGGATATATAGATTCGCCATTAGTGGCAATGCAAGTTGAAAGATCATATAATGCAAAAGAGAAAATGATGATAGAGTACTTGGAAAGAGTTAGACAATTGACCATGCTATCTGAATATTTTCAATTGCAACAAGTACCTCGATCCAAAAATGAGCAAGCTAATGCCTTGGCAAAAATTTTCGAGCAGTATCTCTAAAGTAAACACCTGACGGGTGATAGTCCTAATCACTGAATATCCTGAGACCTGATTTGAGAAAGACTTAATCGACTTTACCCAAAGAAAGGTTTGATTTTGTAGATACAATGCTTATCTAGTTGGATGGATGAGGTCTAAACATATCTATTGGAAGGCGACCTCCCGATTAGGAGAGCTCTACATAAAACTTGTGGATGGTCTATTGTTGAAGTGCTTGACCCTAGATCAAAAGCTTTACGTGTAATGCAAGAAATCCATGAAAGAAGCTATGGAAACCATTATGGAGAAGGATGTTTGGCACATAAGGTCATGCGTTAAGGATACTTTTGGCCATCTCTAGCCAAGGATGCAATGGAGTATATTAAAAATGTGAAAAGTACCAGTTACATTCAAACTTAGCCCACTAGCTAATGACCCAATAAAGTCGTCTCCATTACCTGCCAATTTGACTAGTGGGGATTGACACCTTAGGTCTTTTCTTAATTGCCAAAGCATAAAACAAATTTATCATTGTGGCAGTCAAATATTTTTCAAAGTAGACCGAAGCAAAAGCAATTGCTAAAATTACTGAATTAGGAGTGATGAATTTTCTATGGAAGAATATTATTTGTAGGTTTGGGGCCCCTCGAGTCTTGATCTAGGATAATAGCACACAATTCCAAGGAAAAAGGTTGTTGAATGGTATAAGAAAATGAAAATTCAACAAAATTTCATTGCTGATGGAAATCCACAGGCAAATAGGCAAACAGAGGTTACTAATAGGATCATTCTTCAACATTTGAAGACCCGACTAGAGTAAGCTAAGACTTACTGGGCTGAAGAACTACCAGGGTTATTATGGGCTTATAGGATGACCCTAAGGACTTCGATGGGAGAAACTCCATTTTGCCTGGTCTATGGATTGGATGTGGTCATTCATGTTGAGATTAGTCATCTAGTGGTAAGTTATGGAGTTGCTAGAAACCAAGTATCCAAGGTCATGGACTTAGACCTGATAGATGAGAAAAGGGATTGAGCTTATTTGAGGATACTGTTAACCAAGAATAGAATACAAAATGAATATAACAAGATAGTTAAGAGTAGGAATTTTCAGATCGGTGACCTTATCTTGAAAATGGTCAAGGCATCTAAGTAGGTGGGAAAATTAGACCCCAATTGAGAAGGTCCTTACATGATCATTAAGATCTCAAAGAGGAGGACTTACATGTTGGAGGATTTGCAAGGAAAAGAGCTCCTGTGACCTTGGAATATGCTCAACCTTTGAAAACTCTATGCATAAAGAAGGTCGGGAAAGAAACTTAAAATTATCTTCTTGAATTGCTTCATTTTGTTTTTAGTTAAAAATGCATGAGTCCACTTTTAAAAGGATTCAAATGTTAAATTTTTATATTGTTCAGTGATAAGCATGAATACGTTGTTGGGCATAAATGAAATGATACAATACATTTATCACAACATTTAGTATCTATAATCTGATATTTGGGAAAGCAGTTAATTTACATAACTTAAAAACTTGCAAAAGTAATATGTAATTAAAGTATATGAAAAAATTATGTATGATCTAAACAAGATTGGCCTATACAAAAAAAGAGAGGGAAGACCTCAACCCTAAAAGAGGTTAAGATTGCCGAACATAAATTTAATGCCGATTGAAGACCCTAAGTGAGTTAAATTCTTTTAAAATATTAATACTTCAGGTCCATTATGATCTAAAGCAGCTGAAAGGGTCTACTCAAGTCCCAAAGGACCTCAAACAATTAGATAAAATTACTTCATTGGAAAGATCCACTCAAGTCCCAAAAGACCTCAAACAGTTAGATAAAATTTAATTACTCAGAATGATCCACTCAAGTTCTAAAGGACCTCAAATAGTTGGATAAAATTTACTTCTTGGAAAGATCTGTTTGTCCCAGAGGAACAAGGTCTTGGTCATGAAGATCGAGGTCAAGGTCAAGGAGACATAAAATAGATGCATACATGATTCGGATTGTGAGAAAAGAAAAATATGTTCATTTAAATGGATAAGTCAATAACAACATGGAGGTTGAAGCACTTATAAAATAAAAGCTTATTCTAAGGCCTAGTAGACCTCATGAATAAAAAACTTCGAAATAAAAGCCTAGTCTAAGGTCACATCAGCTAGTCATGAGGAGCTTGATCAATAAGGGAATCCAGGTCCAACAAATCATCCCCTAGGGTAGGGTCTTAGCTAGGTCCCCCTCATCAAGTCGAGAAACACCACCATAGACCCTTTCTTGCTCCTCTTGCAGCAGAAAGGAAAACTAATTACCCTTGACCATAAGACCTCCTTCTTTATGCTCATCCATAGAATCCTCATAGTTGTCTTTGACAGGATCCAAAAGGTTAGGGTCAAAGCCTTCCTTATATGCCCCAAGTTTATAAGTTTGGGCTTGACACTTGAAGAACCCATTAACTTCAAATTATGCCACCTTCTCCACTACTATAACGCTAAAGACAAGTGAGTTCTTGAAGTCGTGAGCTCCATTCATCCTGGCTTTGCAGAAGGACATCATATACTTAGATGAGGAAAAATATTCTCTCTTACCAGCCTCCCGTCTAACATAAAAAGATTCAAGACCCTCATAGAGCAGATGCTCGACCTTGAGCTGAGCATCTTTCAGTATCTTCTTAGAGTTTTCAGCTCGAGTTTTGAGGTCGAATATCTAGCTATTAGCCTGAGTAAAATGAGACTCGTACTCAGCCTTCATTTTGTTTGCAACCTCTCCCTTATCAGCTTCTAGGGGTGCTACATTTGACTCAAACTCCAAGCAATGAGCTCGCTAATGGTGGCTTCTTAGGGTCAAATTATGAGTAATAGTAGAGGCTGGGAAGGGATGATCCAAATTATCTACATGAGGTCATGAGCAGCAATGTCCTCCAACTTGTTGTCAACAAGAACCCACAAGGTTACTTGGTTGTAGGGAAGTAGGCACACTTTGTAAAGCTCGAGTGAGTCTTCTCCATACTTGGTTTTCATAATAGAGCTTTTAGCAGAGATATTCCACTTAGGGACAACCTTTGTCCCACTAAACTCACATACAGGTTATGAGCTCTCAGCCCTAAGTTGATCTTATGAAAGGCCACAACCATGCCGACCTCCATAGGAGACTTCTCAACACAAGTTTTCTTATAAGATTTTCTTTTAAGTCATCATTTTCTCTTACTCTTATTCCCACTTCTATTCTGACACGTGTATTTTTTCCCTTTATGATGATTTTTTGGAGCAGAGGGTTCGCTTTGAAAGGGTGAGGGTAAATAGGGTATGTGAAGACCCAAAGACCTTGTAGACACTATCATTTTTTCCTTTTTCTCTTTGATCACTTTGGCCATATGAGAAGCATGAACAACCATGCCAATGAAAAATAAAATAGAAATTATAGCTGAGGTAACAAGGAATTTATGATCATGAGGGGATAAGATAAATTGACCAAGGATTTGGGTCAATGGAACCACTATAGGGCTAAGGTCGACTTGAACCAATATTTTTTCCTTAAAGAGCTCTCTAACTTCATACATTGAGTAATTAATTGGCTCAACACAAAAAACTCATCCTAAGTGCACTCGCCTA